>JBAMJV010004514.1:0-41572 GCA_037951105.1 Echinarachnius parma
GTTGCGAGTCGTATCGCTTCGTTGTGAAGATCGCCGCTGTCCGTTTTTTAACTGACCATGGGCGTAGAGACTTACGTAATACCTATTCATCACGAGGGGGGGGGGGGGGGTGAATGAATAGATCATCCCCCTGTTGAAAGGTATCAATGACAGATCTACGCCCGTGGAACTGACTCAAACAAGTCCGATTGTTCATATGGTGCACTGCCCTATTGTTCCATAAAAAGAATGAAAGGAAATCGTCGCGACATGGCGATAGTTTTGAACAGTCCCAAAACATTCGTTGTGCTAACACGATTCATGGCGTTCTTCGCGATGCGCAACGGTTCGCAGAACGAATTACAACGACTCGCAACGAACTACAACGACTCGCGACGACTCAAGCGATTTTCTCCACGAATGATAATTCGTTGCGAGTCGCCGCAAAAATCGCCACTATGGGACCACAACTTTTTTTCTGCCACGATTTTTCTACCGCAATGGTTAAAGACAAAAGAAGGACGAGCTGACTCGTCGAACAACGACGAAGAACGAATATTCGTCTTGAGTCGCCGTACAATTCTTCCCAATTCGTTGTTAAATCGTGGCTAAATCGAGTCGATTCGTTCTAGTAAATCGTTGCGAGTCGTTGCGAGTCGCCGTGAAAATCGTCAGTATGGGACTGGGCCTTAACGTTACTCTTTTTACTTTCTTTTTACGACTTTTTGTTTTTAGGGTACAGACGTTTCAAATGAAGACGGATGTATCGATTCAGTTTTGTTTATGTTGGTGTTTTTATAAATAGCTTTTGCGAATGCGCCTCAGTTTTTGTTTGATTGTTTGTTATAAGCGTGTAGTACAAAGGAATTAAATAAATCAAATCATATACATGTACTCCCAACTTAAACATTTGTTGTAACTGACCGCGCCCATAACTATATAGAATTATGATTCAGACAATAAGACACAGAACAGAGAAGAAATATGACAAGAACAAAAAAAATGAACACTCACACACGCAATCATAAACATCGTATACATGTATATCTATATATATTTCGGTGCCAATGGAACAATATACGCTCTAGTTTCCTTCAGGCTTATGTGAAACACTTTCAATCGCGTATCTTTGATGTACAGTTTAAGTGGGTGGGGGGGGGGGGGGTGATTGGCAAGAGGGGCAAATGTCCCTTTCCAGGAACCTGCCCCAGCCCCCCTCCCCTTCTCGCGCTTCTATTTCTCTCCGTTGCGGTAGGCGCAGAGACAAAGAATAGATCAATAATTATGTTTCTTTCTTCTTCTTTTTTTTTTTTTTTTTTTTTTTTTTTTTTTTTTTTTCCTTTTTCGGGGGGGGGGGGGGGGGGGGGTTAATTCGGGTTCCTTCGGCTTAATTGGAAACTTTAACCCACCCCTCCACCCCGTTACCCCCCCCCCCCCCCCTATTAATGCAGGATGTTCCCTTGTTCCCAAGGAAAGGAATATGATTCCTCTCAATGTCGATCCCACGAGCGCCAGTGAGGTTCGTTTACTACATGTATCTTACTCATGAATGGATTGTGAGGGAATAAAGAGAAAGTATCAAATTTCCGCAAGCAATATGTTGTTGACTCATTTTATATGCTTGATGCGCGAAGATCGTTGCGTTTGACTGTGCCTCATTGAACTTTTCTGTTGAGCTACTAGTTACTGTATGGGTGAACATTAATTCAGCCTCCGTGTTAAAAAAAACATTTATTGAAAGAAATCGACTGTTTATAGCCCGGTCACATATCCACGGATTGCGTAAACGGACGTCAAACAGAGAGCTAAATTTTCCATCCGTTCGTCTCCGTTCGTATGCGTTTCTTGTCCGTTCCTTGTCCGGTGATGTACGTTCGTTGTTCTATGTTTTGTACATAAAGCAATGGAGACGACCTTCATCACCGGATATTTCATTTCGCAAATTTTTTATTCGTTGGGCATTCGTTTCCGCTATCCGTTGATATCTGACCGGGCCATATGAAGAGCAATGTACGTGTAAATCAATGTCATGTTAGTTTACGAATTGTCTTTTATTTCCATTTATGTTTCCTTTGCGGCATCACAGCCGACTTTTTGATGTCATTTGAGTTGATTCCTTTATGAAGACAGAGTTATTTTCCTCAATTACTTGGTTACCAAAGAGAAACATATTGAATCAAAGCTACATTTGTATGTACAATTATTGAATTTCTATTATTCGAAGTCAAATTCAAGTTCATCTTTACTTTTGTACTTACCACATGTCTATCACTAAATTTGAGAAGAATGAGAAGAAGATCGAGAAGAATGAACGAATGAACGAACGAACGAACGAACGAACGAACGAACGAACGAACGAACGAACGAACGAACGAACGAACGAACGAACGAACGAACGAATAAATAAATGAATGATTGAATGAATTAATGAATGAGTTATGAATGATTCGGCGGTTGAGATAAACAAAAATTGATAAAAACAATTATAGGGAAAATAACTGGTCAGTATACATGAACAAGAAAGCATGTCATTTCCATATAATAAACCTCGTTTAGTTTATGAAAAATATGTCTTGTCTGAATTGATAAGAGACATTTCATGAAGCATTAAGTGTCGCCAATAGTATTCCTTTGCCCGCGGCCAAAACTCCATTAAATTGACCACATCTACTCGCTTCATTCGAAAATGAATTAAGCCCCGTTTTTCTCCATCATGTTAGGTGGCGTAGCAATGGGGAGGGGTGGTGGGGGGGGGGGGGGGGGGGGGAGGGGGCGAGGGGTGATTCCCTTATCATGGGATATCCACCCACTCAATGCCCCTATATGTTGAAGTATTGCTCCCTTAACCTCCCCATCTCCCTCCATACAAAAATACAACCACTCTAAGCAATATTTATGATAACCATGGTACACCCCCCCCCCCTCCCTCCCGTGTTTACCTCCTGTTTATATTTACCCCGGACCATTGGCGTAGCGTAGGCTCATTGATTTGGGGGGGGGGGGGGGAGCAGATTTGGGGGGAACGATTTAATATGTACTTTCTTGCTTTGTTGCTTGCTTTTTTTTTGGGGGGGGGGGGGGTATTTCATTGTTGTATTATTTTTAGATGTATTTTGTGAAATAATAAAACTCTGTTAACATGTTTTTCTTTAGTTTTGTCAAATTATTGGGGGTGTGCCCCCTCCCCCCCCCCCCCCCTCAACGTCATTCTCGTGCCCGCATCTATTGTTACACCACAGTTGATTTTAGGGGGAACGCTTTATGTACTTTCTTTCTTCGTTGCTTTTTTTTAGGTGGGGGGTATTTCATTGTTGTATTATTTTTAGATGTATTTTGTATTTCTCTGTTAACATGTTTTTCTTTATTTTTTTTCTTCAAATTATTGGGGGCTTGCCCCCCCCCCCCCTCAATCATTCATGTGCCCGCATCTATTGCTACACCACTGTTGTGGCTATACTAAGTATACTTGGCTGATTATGTTCATATATTATTAAATGATTGTCTTTAGAAACTAACTGACGCAAAACCTTCAGGCGAATGAAAACAAGAAGACAACCACTCCGCAAATAAATTAGATACCAAGATAAGAGATGTATTTTTACTCATTACAAAACAGGCAATATTGTCAACGTATACAAAAAATGATTTTCGTATACAATTTCACAATTAATATGTCCTTGGGACCTTCTGAGAAATGTTTATTGGCCTTCATTTTATTGCAACATTATTTATTCAATTTAAAAATAAATTTCCGCAGACGCCTGATGGTTATCAACACATTTCGCAACGTAGTATTTGCCAAACTAACTTAAATATGCCTACGGTAAATACTGGAATATTTTTCCAGTAAATTGAAACATGGCTGGCAAGGCTAATAATATAACTTAATCATTTACAATTTTGCTTGCTTTTATGACTATTTTTGTTTCGAAATAAAGTACGTTTTCATTTGCATGTATACTAAATTTATTTACTACGTGTGTATGTGCGATTGAAAAGTATACGTGCGTACATTATGTTTTGTGTGCGTGTGTTTGTGTTTTACTGATTCTCATAGTACCATCTATAACAAAGATAAAAATAATGCAATTTTTTTAAATCCGAATATTCGACATTTGTAGTTGTTTTTACAACAAATGTATTTTTAATGTGTTTATTTCATTGTTAATCCCCCCAAATTACTAGTATTTAAATTGACTAAACTTATTATAGAGGCAAAGAGCATTAAAGAATTGAAGAGTGGCAAATTTAGTCGTGCATGTATTTATTCTATACTTTTAAGTTTAAATTTATTGTATCTACGTCACTAAACTATAATTTAGTACAATTTCAGAATACCTATTTGGCTAAAATATTTTTAGTGAAGTAGATACAATAGGTTTTTAGCTTTAAATCGTTTTCAGAATACACCCCCTGTTTCATCATCTTATGCTGATCTTCTATATTGTATGACACGACATATACCATTGGGTCATGTGTTATGGATGTAAACAGTTCCATGCGTCCTGAAATATGCATTTTTTTCCTTCATATAATTATGAGAAAATTGTTTATCGGTAACACTCTTCTGAGCAGTAAGGATTTTTAAAAACAGAAAGTCGGGAATATTATGATAATCCTTTAAACCCCATGCAGAAAACAGACGAATAAGGATCAAATACCATGGTAACGGAATTACGAGGAGCGAATCTGTTAAGCGCCTTTCCACCACCGAGAAACAAATTGTGAATAATAAATGTCCTTTCGGTGCGATTTACACTGTCGGTTGATTCCTACTTATTAATAATATCATACCTTCTTATGAATAAAAGTTAGAATACATTTTAGTCATTATAGCATGTTTCCTGAGAAAATGTACACGTACCGTACGCCCATGACACTGACCCTTTGTTTTGTTTTTTTTTGTTTATCATTACCTGTATCCTTTTCACCATCTACTATACATGTAGTTCCCCTAACGCTACTGGAAAATTGTTGTTTGTTTAGTTTCCTCTTACTCCTTATCCACTTATTCTTATTTGTTTTTTGTTTTCTGTATTATAAGTTACTTTTATATTTGATTTGAGAGGGCTGCGAATTACATGAATTGTTTTTGAGCAGGTCTCACCATTTCAAACCATTATTTAAATATAACAATGTCCATACTTTTAAATATAGCCGCTTCAAGGGATTACTGTATCGAACAACAAGCACCAAGAGTCACGTATTTATATTCGTATTTTGTTTTATATACAATATCATATCTTTGTTATATTATATCATTTGCCTTCCACTATTACTATTATTCGTTATTGGTAATGAAAATGAATAAATGAATGCAATGGATAGAATAATAAATTATACAAGCTAAGAATAGCATGCAGTTTTAATAGAAGGATATTCATCAACAAGATATCAGCGTAGGTCAAGGAGGCAATCTAGAATATTATATTGATGATAAATATTAATGTGCTTCAAATCAACAACTATTCCAAAAGATAACATTTAACATTATACAACATAAGATTAGCATTTAATTTGAGAGCGCTGCAAATGACATGTATTGTAGGGTTTTTAGCAGCACTTTCAATTTTAAATTCACCAATTTCGACCATCTTTAGTTGTATTCTTTGTTGGAAATAAATAAATGAAATGAATAGAATATGTAAGCTAAGAATAGCATGAAGTTTTAATAGAACGATATTCCTCAAAAAGATATCAGTGTAGGTCAAGGAGCCAATCTAAAATATATTGATGATAAATATTAATGTGTTTCAATTGAACAATCCTCAAAGACAATGACCCCAAATTTGGAGTATTTTGGGTCGTAATGAAAACATAACCCTCTTATGAAAATGCAACAGATCTTGCTTATTATTTTGAAAGGGCAATATATTTCATCAAGCACGAACATTATACATGTACTTCTTGATTCGTTAACCCAAATGCCTACGTATTTGAACCTTGTGGGTGCTGTTTGAACACTATATATTATGGAGATTGCAAAATCTAGTAGGAAATGGGTTAAAATGAACGGTCGCACGTAATTGTTAGGCCTATGCTTTGTTTATTTATTTGTAATATCAGTTTCAACCAAATTACGAGAGACGTAACAAAGACTTGATTTATTCTTCATTTATTGCTTCATATGTTCTACTGCTATTCGGTACAAGTAAGTCTAATAAAAGGGGATAAATTAGTTAATACATATTCCATAACATATACATGATATATTATATGCACAAGACATGAACAAGAAAAACTTTTTTCTATACCGTATCGTATCGTATGAATGATCCGAGTTATATACCTCGTTAATAAGAACCAGAACATAACAATCGTTTATCCAGTATTGGATTACAAACGACCTTTTTTTTCCGGGGACATAACGTATCAGTTCCTTTATATATAATTCTAAGTCATGTATGTATGTTTATAGAACATAATCCATTGCAAAAAAAGTACATTTTAAAATTCTCTAGGCATTGTTTTCTTTTCATCTCTACCCGACTGTAAATCAGAATATTTGATTATCTTATTTTTTATATATATTAATTTCAAAAGGCGCTAAATCCACTGTATCAAAGAGAAGAAAAATCATATTGATTTTCCCGACTTTGTATGCATGCTTATATATGGAAATATGATCTATATAGATTGTTTCATATTTTGTTTTCGATTGCGTAATTCGTCGAAATTCTTTGATTTAAATCTAGCTACATACCTCATTATTGCACTCCTATCATTAACTCAATTTTGATAGAAAGTGGATGTAGCACCTTTTTAAATGAATGTATACATATATGATACAGATTTACCAACTAATATATATACCTCATTCGAGATTCAAGTATATAGGTACACGTAAATCAAATTGTTTTGATAAAGAGGCGAATTGGTGTCAGCAATGCCCAGGAGTAGAGCTTGCGCGGGATTAATGCGGCCAAGACAATCGCCCTCGGCATATTAAAAATTTAAATGTGTCCCTTTCCCCCCTTTTTTGAACCCTATCCTATTTGTGATAACCTCATATAATTTGTCGTATGCTCTCCTCTCTCTTTATTGTTTTTTTCTTTGTGATTAGAACTCTTGTCCTTTTCTTTCATCTTATAGTCTATTTTGTTTGCTCTTCTATCTCATTCTATTTATTATAATTTGTTATTTATTTGTCTCTATTTCTTTTGGGGGTTCTCTTTCTTTTTCTTGTCCCTTTTTAAAATCTTATTTTGTATAACCTTATATTATTTTTTGAACAAAATATTTATTACGTTTTCTTCCTTCCTAGTCCGTTTCTCTCTGTCCCACCCCTCTCACATTCCTTTACTTAATATTTTTGTTTTATCTTTCGCATTTCTTTCGCTCGTTCCTCTTGTGTTCTAAATTCTTTCCCTTTCCGTTCCTTCCTTCCTTTCTTCATTCCTTCATTCCTCCCTGTTTCCCGTCCTCTCTCACTATATTATATCTCATTATTTGTTCTCTCCTCCTATCCCTCAGCCCTTTTATTTCTCTCTCTCTCTCTCACACACATACTCCTGCTACTTGTTATCTTTCTAGTATATTGTTACTGCATTTTAAACTTCTTAATATCAATTACAGAAAGTAGCCATTGATTTAAACTTTCAAAAAATGCCTTACTTCCCAAATTGTCTCCATTTCTCTCTTTTCTTTTATTAAATGTTCGCCCCCTCTCCCATGTGTCTCCATTTGTATTTGTATAATGCATTTTAAATCTGGTCTTAATCTGTTAAATAATTCTGTAAATAAAGTCGCCATTCGAAAGTCTCCGTTCGAAAATGTCTCACTCCGTACATTTCCACTCGCCCAGTCTCTCTTTCTCTCAGTATGTGTCTCCTGCCCCCCCCCCCCCCCCCCTCTCCCATATTCACTTGGTCTTGATCTATATTTCACACTTTATTTGTGCAGTGGAGTGGCCTGGGGTTTCGTCTAGCCCAGATACAGCATTTTGAAATGCGTTTGATGCCAATGTTCGTCGAGTGGAAAAGATTAGGTCTGAAACATGTTTCCAAACGCTGAGACTAGACAAGTGTAATTAACACATATATCCAGGAGCGGTGCCTCCCTTGAGAAAGGGGGGGGGGGGGGTGTACGGGATGTTGGTTACTTTCCTTTTATATGGGGACAATAAGTATGATAAGGGGGTAATACATTCCACAGAGGGATCGGGATACCCCAAATTCAACCAATGAGAAAGGGGGGGGGGGGGGGCCGGAGGGCAGCTTTTTCTAGAACGGGATCATTGTTATTTTGCTTGGGGTAAAAAAGGGGGCAAAAATTTCCACAAGGAATTACGTCACCCCCCCCCCCCCCCACCCCCCCCCCCCCCCCTTCCCATGTAACGCATGGAGGTGTAGTGTATCCCGTGCGAAGGGGTGGGGCATCCTTCTCCGATAACGCAATGTTACTTTGATGTACATGTAATATATGGAAATGGGACAAGACATTCTACCGAGGGTTCCTCCCCCCCCCCCCCCCCCTATCCATTTGCTCCATCTTTAGCATCGCCCCTGATGACTGTATATTTGCGACCTTTTTCTGAATGTTTTCCTTGGACAAGAAGTTCAAGTAATAATCGATATGGATCGGCAGACGATCGGATCCTATAAATATATATATATATGTCTAAGGTGCTTTTTAGAGTATTTAATTTGAAGTCGTACTGACATGGCTTTGAGGGTTTTTTTAGGGTAAATTTTCTTTTCAGAACGCGACACATATATATACATGTATATCATGCAAAACCTTTTTGACTATTTTGATATGATTTGTTTGCTTACTTTCTATAATGGTTATTCCCTGTCATTACGCGGTACTACTTATATAATGTATCACCAATGCGACTTACAATAAGTTACTATCAATAATCTAGCAATTTCTTTCTGAATTAAAAGGATAGTACAGTTCTGGTCAAACTTAATTTTATTAACTAGAAGTAGTTACCATATAAATGTAATAGTTATATAATTAAATGATGCTTGAATTGTATAAAAAAATGTACCCTTGGTTTTTCATTACCGCAAAAAAAAAAAAAAAAATTGAAGCACTCTCTAAAAAACAACTGTACTATCCCTTTTAACATCGGACTGCCAATTACGATACCTTATTATAGATGCCGGTCGATTGACAATTATTATCGAATTTATGCTAATTTATGTTATGAATTTTAACTCTTGGAAATAATTCCACCATTTTTTATAGTCATTTCCAATTTGTTTTAGAAAATACTTCCAAATCGAATTTCAAGAGGATTTTATCGACATCCACCATTACTGTCAGTAGAAGATATGAACATGTTGTGTACGTTTTGGTCCAATACTTAATTCATATACAAGTCATTTCTGCACTAAAAATGTACTGATTCCCTAGTCCATGTGTTTCGTTTTTGTTATATGACACTCTCGGCTGTCCATACAATTATATTTTCTATTGTTCAGTTTTAAGACGAATAACTCGGCAATTTCAAACATGATACAATAATGATGATACACGGATCGTGTCATTCTTGTGACGAGAGGTAGTCGCGGTTGCTTGTTTTTTTTTTTTTTTTTTTAAGAACAGATGGGTTCTGGACCTAGATTATGAATACGACCCATACCATTTTCTAACACATCAGTTACAAATATGCTGGCAATATAATAGTAATTTTGTTTGCATAAAATGTGTTTTTAATATAGATGTTCTATTCTGCTGACAGGTTTTTAAGTAGGCCTTGTTCAACATGCACGAGCTATGATTCTTCATTGTGTGCAGCTTAATTTCGCAATTTTTCCAGTCAAATCAACTCAAATAATTATCCTTTGCACATGCAGGAGGGAAGCGTTTATATGCTGGCAAGGACAGTGTTAAGATGGAAATGGTCTACATGACAACACAATATTTGTGATAATACACCTTCCTTTCTAGAGGTATTTTGTTTCCCTAATCATTGCAGAACTGTTTTTAAATATATTTTCAAAGGGAAATAACATGATTGACGGTGATATTTTTAATCAATTTCGCTCTCTGCTCACACAATTCAATGTCAATGCTTGCCTACATAATTATGTACATGTATTTGGCGACGCTACTCACTTCGACACCTCACTATTTGTTCAAGTAATGTTTACATTTTGACTGTGACTTTCGCAAATAGAGAATAAACATGGTAACACGTCGTATTCGCTTAAAGTGATCCATTATTGTATATTCTATGTAGTGTTTTAATGGACAAATGTATCAATAAATGTGAATTTTAACATTTAACTTCATTAATTTTATCTAATTTGATATATGGGACTTCAGTCATTATACAAATGTCATTGTAAGATTATTTTGAATGATGTCTGATAGTTTCATTAAAAACGACACCGTGTATATTTAGTGAAAAAAGGGTGACAATTTTTGTCAGATTTCATCAATTAATTTTGACTACATGTCTTTCATTTAATCATACATATCCGCATAAGTAGGGACACATTTGAAAATCAAAACCCATTTCATTCTTCTGTTACCATGTAAGCCAATCAACAAGGAACAAGAGAAATATGAAAGCTCCAAATAAATTTGACAAAGTTAATAGATCGCTTTAACGTGCTTTGTCAATGATCGATGCTTTGTCATTAATTCAATTGACAAGTTGATAGACATTCTATTTACCGGAATATGCATGTACACGTAACAACCGCTGAAACAAGAAATGAAGTTGGAGTGCATGAAATAAACAGCCCCTTCTGAAAAATAACACAATATCGATTTTCACTTTTACGCGCACACATTCATTTATTCATACACTTTCCTCCGAGTACCTTTTTTTCATAAGAAAAATTATACTTTCATCATCTTTTGTTCATTCATTTCCCACACATCTTCAACTTATTTATTTTTCTATACTCTTAGCCACTTAGAAGTCGGTCACAAAACATTGTTATAATTCGAGATTGTCCTTTCTCTGGCACGCGTGACTTTCTTACTTAATCTAATTTCCCTTCGATTCCTCCAATAACAAGATAATAGGAGAAAAATCATACAAGAAAGTATGTAGAACTATATTAAAGGAAATACATGATTGTAACACGATGCTTCGTGATGAAAAGGCTGGCAAATAGGTTTTCGCGCCCTTCATGAGGAACAAAATTCGAGAGTGGATTGCGCGGTCACGAAACTCCGCTCGCCGTGTTTAATTTGGGTCGTTGCGTGAACAAAGAAGCGGATTACCATCCATGTTTTTAGCATTCACCGTTCACGGAACGGCGCGTGCGTTTTCTTGCCTCCAAAGAAAGTGGCGCCTCCAACCATGCGTTTACACCACGTTCGTTAACTCGAAGTCTCCGGGTTAGTTTTAAAAGTGTCTTCTTGTGTCATAATGTGTGTGTGTTTGGGCTGTTTTTGTCTGTGTGTGCGTGCGTGTTTTTCTGTGTGTGTGTTTGTCTGTTGGGTGTGTGTGTGTGTTGTGTGTGTGTTTGTTTGTGTTCGTATATATATGTGTGTGTGCGTGTGTCTTCGTTTGTATGTTCATATGATATGTATATGCGAGTATATGTGACGCTCGTGTGTGTCTGTTTGTGTGTATGTGTGTGTTTGTTTCCGAGCTACAGCGCATATCGAACTTTCCCCATTTCCTGAATGAAATGTTCTCGGAACAGTAATATGTCCTCGGTAGTCTTATTATAAAGGTCATAGGTTTAAGATAACGTGTGTATGATTAATATACTAGTATGTGTATGTGTGCGTATGGGGACGCGTGCGTTTGCATGCGTTTACAGTGCATTTTGTGCGATATGTCACCCAATAATTACCGCTACTTTACGGTATATTTGACGCATTTGTGTTCTGAAAACATTAAGGTTCGTACCCCAGTATCCTAGGATGACTTCGACCGTCGAGTTCAGTGTGGACCCAAGGTTATTCTCTGCATCTTTCACCCCATTGTTCGTCAAGTCAAGACGCCAAAGTTGCTCATTGTGAAGTGAAGTTGAATACAAACATAATTATTGCACGCGAACTCATTATTTGACTTCGTGAAAAATCTGCACATGGTTGCAATAATAACAACATCTAAATTAGATGCGAGTATTTTGTCACCCTAAAAAAAAGTTGAGAATACATTCGTCAAGTCAAGATGCCAAAAATATCACCGCGAAGTGAGGTTGAATACAAACATAATTATTGCACGCGAACTTATTATTCGACTAGGTGAAAATCTGAATTTGATTGCAATAATAACAACATCTAGATGCGAGCATTTTGTCATCCTAAAAAAAAAGTTGAGAATAAATTTGTCAAGTCAAGATGCCAAAAATATCACCGTGAAGTGAGGTTGAATCAAAACATAATTATTGCAAGCGAACTTTCATTCGACTAGGTAAGGATCTGGGTTTGGTTGCAATAACAACAAGCTCGTGTGATATACATGTATGCATGATATAGATTTTTTTTTTTTTTTTACCAAAATGGTGTTGGATGAATACAAACATCATGAATTCGCCTTCAAATTTAGCAGTAAAACGGTATTCAAAAATACATTTTATGTAATCTATATTCACATAATGTCATTTGATTCTACATCAGAACATATTAGTCTTCTCCGAAGCGCCCTAAACTGTTTTCTATTTGTTTACCTCTATCCAAAACCCTAACACTAACGCTAGTATACTGACTCTAATTATTCACCTTAATGTAGCCCTACATGAAACATTGAACATAATTATAAAAACCCTTATCCGAAACCTAAACCTAATAACTTTTAAGGGATCCATTAACTTTATAAGAAGTTTCCAAAGGTGACATTTGTGACTCAAATCATATACTTATATCATTGTAAGATTCTTCTGAATAATATGTGATAATTTCATAGAAAAGGACCAATGTCTACCTATAGTATTAAAGAAATTGAACTTTTACTTCAGATTTATCTCCGATCGTTCGCACAAAGTATCCGAATTCAGATAATTTTTCCAACAATCGAAAATCGTTCCTGAACGCTTTTTATTTATGAGAAGTTCGAGAGCTCCTAGTGATTTCGATCGAATTTGGACAAAGTTAATAGATCACTTTAATAACTTTCGCTAAACGATAACGTTACGATAAACTCCGGAGCAATTGTCGCCTGAGCAAAATCAAAGTCTGTCATTTCACACCGCGGTTGTCGATCACTTTCCACTCGTGGTCTTGTTTACAGAGCGAGAGTACTTCTCGTAATTGTAAACCGCTGTTTCGAGCATTACCTACCCGAAAGCAGAGCAGTAATAAACGTTTACAAAAAAAATCCTCATTTCGAATTAACTGTAGTTTGTAACTATTAAACGTCAAAAGAATAAAACCTCGATCATTTTGAGAACGTGTCGAATTCTTATTGGGGTTAGATTCCTATTACATGTATATAATGTGCCAAATTACATACTTGGGCGCAGATAAGTGCGTTTGATCTGAAATTTTAGCACGGCAGATTTTGCATAAAGTCACACAAAACGGGTCTCTCCGTAAACATACCGAAGTGCTCATAGTTGTAGATGCCTTGGATTGAGTTTCAAGTGGATTTTAAGGAATAATATAGCCAAGGTCGATCTAAACGGGGACCATGGGGCATATAACGGGCACATTTTTCTCAGGGGTATGAGGTCTTTTGCCCGAATGATTTTGCCCAAATATGACATGATTTGTCCCGAATATGAGGGGGGGTTGTCCGAATATGGCCGTTTCCAAAACTTCCTGGAGGGCTGCATCCCCCGACGCTACAAACATTGTCGAATAGTATACATTATTATCTTGTTCTTTGTTTTTTGTAAAACTTCATAATATTTAACATTTGGGTAAACACAACCTTATTAATTGGGCGAAACCAGCAACTTTAAATTTGTAAAGCTAATTGAATTTATCATCTTTTGGGTAAAAATCATTGTATTTCTTTGCACGTGTTAACTCATATTTGGACTAAATACAAAATAAAAAAAATAAAAAAAACCCAAGTTGGTGGGTGGGGGGGGGGGGGGGGGGTGTTGTTCATGCTTGTTGAACCCAAAATTTACAATATTCGGGCAAAATACCTCCTCCTCCATGAATGACTAGCCCATTAAGCCCATAATAGGTTGTTAGTTTATGCATGGATCGTCAGAATAGCGGCTCCATGGTTTATGTTATGGATAGAACTTTGGCAAACACATAGGACCGATTCCATTACACTACAAAGAGAACTAATTCAACACAAAAAGTGCGACTCGTGTCGAGTTTCGTATATCCATGACTCCCTTGTTGATTGACCATCAACGACGAGCGGTTACAGTGGCGCAGGTAATGGAGGGCGCCGGGGCGGGGCGGGGGGGGGGGGGGGGGGGGAGGGGCAATGGGAATTTCTCTTTGAGGTAATTATCGCAATTGCCTGCTTCCTGGGGGGGGGGGGAAAATGAATCAAGAATATAATTTATAACAAATAAAGTTATTTTCTGTGTCTCGGGCTGCCAAGCACATCTTGTTACTGCTCCAAGGACAATATTGTTTTGAGGGCTTATCGCCAAGTTGATGTTTAAGTTACAGTAATGCTTAGGATTAACGTTAGGGCTAGGTTCAGGATTACGGTTATTGTAACTCTTAGTAAGTTGTAGGATTTTGTTAAGGGTTAGACTTTTTGTTGGTTATTAGCCGCATCAGATAGTACCCTTTTCCCAATTTTACTCAATTTTGATAAAGGTTTGAGAAACGACGCATGAAAACGAGAAAGGTTGGAATCCAACATTTAATAGTTCATTATTAAACAAAAGTGCGAGGTTGGGTTCGATTTATTATTTTATAAAAATATTGTTGAACCCTGTACCACCCTATTATCGCTGTATATAACCTCTATTGACGGATATTCGTGTCACGGCCGTAACACAGTGTCGATGACATTGGCATTGCAATTGTTACAGATATACATTGTTATTATCAATCAAAGACAGTTTATAGCTAAATTATACCTGTTTAACAATGATTAAGAACTAAATAACGAAAATATGCACGGCAGAATTTTTTTTAATTACAGATTCTGAACATATATTTAGAAGCACTGTAACATCAATAATCGTTTGCAAATTGTACAACAAAGCATCAAGGTTGGGTCTCTTGATCGTCTTTTGAATTGTCTAAATCGCATTGATAATTAGTGCCGTAGCGCCGGGGGCATCGGGGTACGTGCCCCCCCCCCCCCCCCCCCTACCCTCCACAATAATCTCATATAAAAATAACAAACACAAGGATATTTCTTTTGCAAAATAAGGAAATGCGTTAAGTGTGTCCGTCCAACAAAATACCCTTGCTCCTAAATCAGTCCGACCACACTACGCCACTTTCGTTAATTATCACCCTACCCACTTGCAAAAGCTTATATGACATTGTATGAGGAATATTCATGTCACGGCCAAACACGAATTTAAAATAGAAAGCAGGGTGTCAATGGCATAGACATTGAAATTTGAATTGATATTGTTATCATCAATTGCATTGTTATACATCAACTTGATACAGATAAGGTAGAGCATAATTTAATGTTTTATAAATAATAAAGACAAATAATAAAATATGTTAGTAAAAATGCTTTATCAAAACATATATTATTAGAACCATGAAAGCAACAACGTTGGCAATAATAGTTACAACAAAGCGCGAAGGTTAGGTCCCTTGAATGTCTATAAAAATTATCTGCATCACATCGCTAATCAGCACACTATTATCCCCGTGCTCCAGTTAATGAGGGTTATTGTCATGGCTGAACCAAGGTTAAAAATAACAATCATACTGCCAATGACATACGTATATAAGGACATTGTAATTTCAACATGTTCATTATACTGTAATATGCGTTGCTTATATCAACTTAACACAGTTTAAATAGGTAGAGGTTATTGATGTTTAAATGACACACAGTTTTACATTTTAACCATAATATAACTTTAATACACAATATGTTTAGGAGTTCAAAATCAATAAACGTTACTTTGCAACTAATTTACAAAATTTACAATTCTCCAAGGTTAGGTCCGCTATAAATCATGCATCAAATGCATGGCTTCAATCACATCGCCTATTATTATCATATTATCCATGTGCTATGATTAATGAGAGATATTGTCACGGCCGTTCAATACATTAAAATTACAGCCACAGTATAAGTGACAATAGACGTTGCAAATTTAATATAAATTTGCATTGTTCATGTTGTTAGTATCAATTTGATACAGTTTAGTCAATGTATATTGATGTTAAAAATACCTCTGTTTTATTAATAACATAAATGTTTAGATTTTGTACTGTAATATAACGATAATATACCATATTTAGGAGCACAAAAATCAGTAAACGACCGCAAACAATTTGCAAAACCTCCAAGGTTAGGGTCCGCTAATTATCTATCAATTTGCTTCGATCACATCGCTTATTCTCATCATATTATCCATGTGGTATGGTAAATGAGGGATAAGCATGTCACGGCCATACAAGGACATAACATAATCATCATAATGTTGATGACGTATATATACATTATGTACATTGCTCTGCGTTTTGAAATCATCATCATATCGTAACATTTCCTGCCAATGGCGGGCAAATCTGAGCGCTATATACGTCGTTGGTCTCTGGCAGATCTTCGATTATATGTACCAGATCACAACTAAGCAGTTGGTCTATGGTCTGAGGGCGTCGACCGCACTCACACTCTGCTGCACCTTCGAGGTATCCCCAATTCAACATGTTGGACTAATTGTGCATCTTCCCGTGCCTGTCCGAAGTCTATTCAGGCTACGCCAAGTCATCCAGGGTTGGTTGAATCCTGTTGGTGATTTCTCAGATGGCTGTATATAGGCATACGCTTGACCGTACTGGAATCTCCTCCAGACTCTCTTCCCAGAGTATGAGCCTTCTTGAAGACACGCTTCATGCAGTCCAGGGGGTCAACCGATGAAAGGAAGCTTTTTCGCGACGTTAGGCGCTGATGATGCAGTGGGTGGTCATGTAGGGGATGTCTTACATCCTCTGTTTGTCTCGGTCGTTTCTTCTGGCTAGCAACAGCTCTCCTTATTCCAGGGGGTGTGTTGCCATAGAGCAGATAATGATATTACATTTATTATTAGCATTATGACAGATGAACTTGGACAGTATAAAAACGTTTAGTGAAAGCGTATCAATTGGTGTGAACAATTATAACAGATGAATGAATGGATATATGAACTGTCATTAAATCACGGCATGTCTACAAACGGCGTGCTTGAAAACAAATGTTGATAATTATTGACATTATAATTTTGATAATACAGATTTGCATTTTTATTATTACGTGATCATTTTACTAATGAGAGCAAAACTATCAATGTGGAAATAATGAGTTATACACTTTGACATATTTTGTAATTTATTCTCACATTGTTGTGGCACGATCGGAAAAGAGCTTGACTTCTAATCTCGGGGCCCGACGTCGAACCCAATCGATGCCCCGGCATTGTATGTCCCTTTGCAAAGCATGTAATTCACATTGCTGCTCTCTATATACCCAGGAGTGTGGTCGGATGTTAAATTAGCCTGTAGCGCCATATACGTATAGTAGAGCAGCTTGGGCTAGTATGCTTCCCTGGGAGTTGGGATGGTGCGCAATATAATTGTGCGGGTTAGACTTGATGACCAAAGGTAATAATGCGCCTCTGAATAGGGCATCTATAGATACATGGCGCTCTATAGATATTATAAATAATTTGATACTTCACCAATATTTAGAGCGGTAGCGTACTAAAGTGAAAGCTAAATGACCTACACATTGTATTTTTAGTAAACGCTACATTGTCATTATAACTTATAGCAATTTCAAGTGAAAGCGTTCTGGCGTGAACAAATCATTGAGCAATTAAATTGCAATTCATGGAGATAAAACTAAATTGACCTTGGGCGGTGATATAAACACCACTTAATTACTCACACGTCCTTGCAAAATGACATTCATGCGTCTAACTTTTTTTCCATTCTATTTCGATTAATTCGGAGGTGGAAAATTTCTTTTTCGAGTTGACCTTCGATATAATGTAGTAATATTAGCTTAATTAATCACAAAGTGCGACCGACCCCAACAAATGACTTTTAATCCAACATCCAAATAAGAACAATAATGACACGATCATTGAAACTAAAGTATAGCGCGATATCATAGCATATAATTATATTTAGCTGTGTAGCCTATATGTGACAATTAATGAGAAAGAGCAAATATTTACAGACATTTCACTATGAATAATAGATTTGCTTCCCCGTTGTATCGCGAGCAAAAGATGGAATTATTCATAACGCGTATAGCAACTAAGACGGATAAAATCGCTTTATTTAAAACAAAAAAAGGAAAAGTGACTGACGAGTTATAATGGTATATGATACTTAAAGGGACTTAGTTACATTGTCCAAATCCTCAAAATCCAATTGGAATTCTAGCGGTTCTCTCATACCAATTGTTGTATTCGTATTAACAATAAAATCATGGAACAGGTTTCAGTTTTTCAAATTTCCCTTTCATTAAAAAGATATTTATGATTGAAGTGTTCAGATGTTAAATGATCCACTGGATTGTCAAAACCGTGTTCAAAGTGATTGTAATGAGTAATAGTGAATATCACTTTGCATTTTTGCTAATTTCTCGGCCATATCGGCCATATAACGTCCATTTAACTTGAAATTTTCACACAACACCCAGTGGACATATGAGATAACAAAATATACATTGTATCTACCACTCATCACTTTTTGCACATGTCAACAAAGTTACTATAGATCCCTTTAACTTTTAAGTAACTAAACATTACCAAAATAAAAATAACAACAAAAGGTAACGAGATTAACTGATCAGAACGCCGAAATCATAATGTTAATTATTACCCTGCTCAATGTGTGTTGTCGTTAATGAGGGATATTGTTGAATCGCATTTATTGTGGCTACTAAAAAGAATATAACATACACAAAACAGGAATGATGGCAAAGTTCACTATAAACTATCCATGAAATTGCTGAAGTCACTTTGCTGATTATCACCAGATTAGCTCAGACTGTGCTACTGCATATTTATTTTGGATATTGTTGAAGCGCTTTAATTGAGGCTACTGTCTAAAACAATATAATATTGCAAAATAAAAAACAACATAAATGGTGGCATGGTTCGCTAATTATCTATCAAACTGCTAAAATCACATCGCTAATTATCAGGCTATTATCCCTGCGCTAGGCTATATATTTTAATGAGAGATATTCGTGTCACGGCCGAACGATAAGTTAAAATAAAAAATTACATCGCCATCGACATAGCATTGATCAGCATGTTCGGATGCATCTACATTATACAGTTTGTAAGTCTTGAAAGTATTGTAGGCCCTATATGACAAAGGCATACATGGCTTGATTCAAAAAGCCGCATGCACATAATATAACTGTGCACAATCATCTGCCATGCCTTTATAATAAAGCCGTTCAAACATTGAACATATTGATTAAGTCATAACGTCATTAAGTAATTCAGTTTTGTTCACTAATTTTGTCATGGAATCAGGCATTATATCAGTTTAAATTAGCGTCATATGACGCATTTAAAACTAATCATGTTTTAATTCCGGCTTTTGTTGCATTGGATTTATCTTTTTAAATAATATATTCAGTGCGTGCGATTGGGTGTGAAACAATAATTAAATAAATTAACTCGAATTACACAACATAATATTGGATCGATCTCGAATGGTAAATCTGTCACGTAGATTTGTTTGAACAAAAATCACATTTGTGTTCTTAGCGTTTTCCAGTGTCTGTTTACATTGGTTTAGTTTAATTCCGATTAGTTTAATTTAATTTTTATATCGGTACTTCAAAATGACAGTTTGAGCAACAAATCAATTATAAAGATGACCTTGACAGTATATTTTTTAGCAAAAATTATTACAAATACCAACCAACCAACGACCAATCCACCATCTTATATTACAAATCATTCTTACCTTTTTACAATGTATGTTTACATCATTGGTTTATCTAAATTCCGATAGACTCAGATAAACGAAATTTCATTTGGATATTTGACCTTCAAAAAAACAGTTTTAGCTTAAAAAATCAATTATACTTTTATATCAAAAATGACCTTGAGAGTATTTATTTTAGCAAAAATTATTACAAAACTCAATCGACCAAATACCTACTATTAAACCACCATCTTTGCATTAAAAGCATTCATATTTAGTCATTGAATCGAAAGTAGGACACGATTATACGGTATACGATCGTCTATCATAAAATGAGAAATACTCATCTCGAACTTTTCTCGCTTTACTGAACCCAATAATAGCTCGATAGCGCTGCGACGATATAGAAATAAAATTAGAAAGGAAATTACGGTGGAATTGATCCCCGTATTAACTGTGATTAAAACCTAATCGACTGGACAATATGTTTGGCAAATCAAGGTCAGCCCGTTCAAGAATATGGCATCGGCTTTCACTGAACACAAAATGGTTGATGATTTATCTATTGTGATAGTAATTTTCCAGCTTGCTGCATGCGTATATATAGGACCTCATATTTTATTATCATGCATGGAGACATCATCCTTTTTTCAGCATCCATCTTTTCCTATCATCGTATATATGGACACTTTCTTGACCGAAACAATTATGGTATAATATACATTAAAACACATAAACAATGATGATAAAAATAACTTCAAAATTGAAAAATTATATCAGTAATACACTTTAATTGTATTTTATTTATCCATCCTTCTATCTATCTGTGATCTGTCTTTATATCTATGATCAATTTATACATGTCGATTTATCAATCCATCTAACTATCAGCATATTAAAACATCTTCTAGTAATAGTCTAACGTGTTCACACTCACAAGAACTTTTGACGAATATTTAGAGAATTATAATTATTGAGTAAAAATAACTTTCGTAAATTGGTAAATGATGCACCGCGGCCCTTTATTAGGGGCTATTTACCAACGTTTCTTTATTTTTCTTTATCACTTAAGTTTAGCTCTCACCCCCCCCCCCCCCCCCCTTTCCCTCTCTTTTATCTTCTTCTATATCTTATACACCCTTTATTCCCTGCCTGTCTTGATTTCTTTGTTTTCTTTGCCTAACTATTTCACATGACATTATAACCCGTCCATTTATAAAGGTAGAAGTTTCCATACAGTTGATACGTAGCACACCGGGTTCTTGTATGCACCGGGTTAAAGATACACGATGTGTATGCGTGAGTTTATATACAAAGTAATGTCCTCGGTCGTCTATTACTGGCAATTTAAGGCCCGGTCACATATCACCGGATAGCGTCAACGTGCGCACGACGGAGAGCAACATTTTCAATCCGTTCGTATGCGTTTCTTGTCAGGCGACGTCCGTTGTTCTATATCCGGCGGAATGGTTTGTGCATGAAGCAATGGAGACGACTTTCACCACCGGATAATTTGATTTTTTTTAAAGTTTCTATTCGTCGGGCAGCCGTTTACGCTATCCGATGGTATGTGACCGGGCCTTTACTCTTAAATTCAATTCGCACGAGAACGTTAAACGCAACGTTAAACGCTTAGACTTGTTGTCTGTCTTTCATCAATTAAGCATTAATGTTTAATCATCTCATGGTCTTACATCCTCACTTTTGTATATACACACCACACAAAAACATACTCACACATACACGCGGGCACACACACAAACACACACACAGACATACCTAATTATCTTGATTCCGTTTGAAATATCACATGCAACAGTATGTAACTTATTTTTATTCGAAAAAACAACGTGTTTTAAAAATAATCAGAGAGGTAGATAAAACAAAATAAAACGAGGGATAGATATAACTGAGTAAGAGAGTGAAAGAAAATGTGTATGTGTGTGTGCGTGTGTGTGTGTATGGGTGTCTGTATGTGTGCGTGTGCGTGCGTGCGCGAGCAAGTATGAGTTTGAACGTGTATACGTGTGTGTGTGTGTGTGTGTGTGCGTGTGTGTGTGTGTGTGTGTGTGTGTGTGTGTGTGTGTGTGTGTGTGTGTGTGTGCGTGTGTGCGTGTGTGCGTGTGTGTGTGTGTGTGTGTGTGTGTGTGTGTGTGTGTGTGTGTGTGTGTGTGTGTGGGTGCTTGTGTGCAGTAATTCGTTTAACGTCAATTTGCACAAGAACTATAGCACAGACTCGCTGTTTTCTTGCCAAATTTGCCACGCAGATTTTATAATGTCTTTTCGTCTCCTACTCTTATGTTAAGTCTTTCTTATTTTCTTCTTAATTATATAATAGTGTTTGTTTACCCTATTTAATCAAGAGTCCTACTTTAAATAGACTACTACCTCGCGTATTTTATGTGTGCATTTGTTGAGCCAGCAAATATTACTGCCCATTAGTCACCAATTTAATCGTTTGACCAATTAACATCATATTTAAGTTTTAATCACATTAAGCTTTTAATCACTAATTGATTTGTAAAAGCTTTTAATAAAGCTATTCCATTTTGTCTACGCCCCCCCCCCCCTCCCCCCTCACCATGAAATATCTTGATTAGATATAGCTACGTATCGGAAAGAACAAAGTGTGTTATAATGTAAACACGCTGTGTTTCACAATGTGGATTACAGTGTGAACACTACGTGCCTATTGATCACATATGAATTGGTCCGTGTTTAAAGTGTTAACACTCATCACACTGTGAACATGTTGTGAACACTGTATAAAGTATGCTTTGTTTCACAGTGTGCACACAATGTTCACATTGATCACAGTCATATGAATTGGTCGGTGTTTAAAGTTGTAACACTCTCATCACACTATGAACATTTTGTGAACCATGTCAGTCCTCTCTGTTTCACAGTGTGGCTTATAGTGTGTACACCACGTTCGCATTGATCACGTATAACTTGGTCCGTGTTTAAAGTTTTAACACTCATCACACTGTGAACATTTTGTGAACACCGTATAAAGTATGATTTGTTTTACAGTGTGCATACAATGTTTGCATTGATCACAGTCATGTGAATTGGTCGGTGTTTAAAGTTGTAACACTCTCATCATACTGTGAACATTTTGTGAACACCATAATTATAAAGTACGCAGTGTGCACACAATGTTCGCATTGATCACAGTCATATGAATTGGTCGGTGTTTAAAGTTGTAACACTCTCATCACTTTGTGAACATTTTGTGAACCATGTCAGTACTCTTGGTTTCACAGTGTGGCTTGTAGTGTGTACAACACGTTCGCATTTATTACATATAAATTGTTCCGTGTTTATAGTTTCAACACTCATCACACTGTGAACGCACCATAAACACAATGTGCGTAAAATTTGTTTCACAATGTGGATCACATTGTGTACAACACGTGCGCATTTATTGCATACAAATTGTTCATTGGTTATAGTTACAACACTCGTCACAATATGAACACACCGTAAACACTATGTGAGTACACTGTGTTACACAATGTGAATCACAGTGTGGATTTATCGTGTTAAATTATACCATGTACATGGTGTGCATTCACACTGTAAACACATTTGTGAAAACACGGTTACCACACTCTGCTTACAGTGTTTACACCATGTCAATTATCGAATATATACAACAAAATTAGCGTTGCAATAATTATGGTATATATTGGCTAGTATGCTCTTCGGGGAGTTAAGAAGGTGCACAATGTGAATTATGATTGGGCGTGTATGAACTCTACGATAACGGTCAAAGTAATAGCAATATTATTATTCACTATAGTCCACACAATGTTTTCACACTGTGACCAACAACATGTATGATAATGTGTTGGTGTGTCCATGATGTGTGGACGCATCGTGTGCTCCTGAGTCCCAAGAGTATAAAGTCATGCGACCTAGATCGGCTCCAATTACCAGATAGTTACATGCACTTTACGGCCCAATTACAAGCCACTAAAGTTCAAGAACAACAACCCGGCTACCAAAAAGCTGGGTTAAAATGCCTATACCAGCAGACCAGTCATTGTAGCTACCAATAACTGCAGATAACATGTAAGCTAACAGACAGCGAGAGGTCGTCAGTCCGCCGCGCCGGCCGGTCGGGCAGCCAAGGTCTCGACTCTCGACCAACCGCTGGGAATGGAGATGATGGTCACTCGTATACCCAATAAGCTCTGTCGCCAGTTAAAGGTTAAAACTTTGACCGTTAACATTGGGTAAAACATTGGAGTAAAATATCAATAAAGTAAAATTATTAACCGATATTAAAGGGATAGTTGAGTTCTGGTAAGGAGAGTACAGTTTTGGTGAAACTGAATTTTAGTAACCAAAACCTGCATAATTACATTACAAACTAATAGTTATAACTAGAAAGGAACACAAAATTACAAATGACGTAGTACAGATCATGTTATCATTCAAAAAGAGCCGTTAAAACGTAAGAGGGCGCTCTCTAAACACTCATCGGTTTCAACCATTTTGAATAAAATATTGTGCATGTGATGTTTTGTTGAAATAGTGATTAGATAGAGAAATTACCAACAACTATTTAAATACCTATTTTGTAACTTTTTGAAAAGAGGAAGCATTTTTTAAAATTTTTAACGGCTGGTTCAAAATTCTCTAATAAACCTGGGGCCCCAGCTTTATTACAAATTGTTATATTTATGGATATTTCAGCCGTCTCTGAACCGATTTTGATCAAACAAAGATGATTTTATTATTTAAATATTATGCTCTTTCAAATTTTACACTCAGTTTTTCATTACCTCACAAAAAAATAAGTAGTCTAGCGCCCTCTCTACCAAAACTCAACTATCCCTTTAAAGTATCTGTAAGAGCTCAGAATATTTTATTATAGTAACGAATTATGAAACGTGTTTCAGTCACATAATGCGTTTTACAATTTCTACGCAACTATACAGGGTGGCCCCCCAAAAACGGAACGGGGCACTTCCCAAAATATAGTAACAAAATGATTATGTCCATATGAAAAACGATACCAAGAACAGTCATTTTGGTCGTGTAGTTTTTGTGTTAGGGCCCTGTGAGTGACACCATGTCAGGTTCCCATTTTGTCAATTTTTACCGAGTCAGTGCTTGATAAATCGCACTACTACCCGTCATAGCATCAAACAACGATCAATACGCGCGCCATTGTTAGTGTGCATTCAGCTGTGTGCCGAAAGAATGGGCATAGTTGTTCGATGCTATGACGAGCAGGAAGTGCGATTTATCAGGCACTGACTTGGTAAAAATTGAAAAAAATGGAAACCTGACATGATGTCACTCACAGCGCTCTAAAACAAAAACTACACAACCAAAATGACTGTTCTTGGTATTGTTTTTCATTGGAAAAAACAGCCTATCCGATGGCAATAATCATTTTGTTACTTTATTTTGGGAAGTGCCCCGTTCTTTTTGTTGGGGCCCCCATGTATAACCCTAAAAGGGTTCAAATATACTGTACACTGTTTATTTGTACACTGAAAGGGCTTTGGGAAATGTATGAAATAAAGAGTATGAGTAAATGAATATAAGCAGAAGTGACCTTGTGAAAATACACTCGCATCCGTCTCGCCCCTTCCTGTAGCCTAAGAAATCACCTTAATATATTATTTGTTTGCAAAAAAATAGAAAATGGGTGATGAAATTATGATGTGACCTTGAAAGCAGTTTTGGGGTTGTAAAGGAAGGGGCCGAAGAGTAGAAGAGCGACGACTGGGATATTATATAGGCCTCTCTCATTATGTACCATCATTATATTCGCCATTCTAGTTCAAAGTATTGTAAGGGTTCAGGATAAGGAATGGTGTAATCTTTATGGTTAGGATTATGGAAAAGATTAGTCAGAAATAACCGACTCTACATTTTACGCTTTCTTTTGTAAATTTGACTTGATATTACCTTCCCATTAAGCGGTAAGTGGAACAACCGTCTGAATAGAGACTGATTTTTCGGTATAGAAAAGGTAAACCTTTATGTAATAGGCTATTGATAAGGATTAATGAACGTATAGTGTTAGATTTGTAACCCTTAAAACCTTCGAATAATAAACCACTAGGTTAACACCACAAACTTAACCCTATTCGTAAACCTACACCAAACCATATCTTAAATATTCATTGTGTATTGATGTGACGATAAATCCTCGCGCGCGGAGCATCGATCACCGGAGCAAAATTATTGCATCATGAGGGTGTCAAATAAACAGAAACAAACAAACAACAAGATAGGAAGCAAGACAAAAAAACAGACAAACAACGAGAAGAAAACAAAACAACAAGTAAGCCATATATCTACTGTGGATATGAAACAAGTGCCGCTGTATAACCCATTCGAGACGGTTTTCAATGTTTTGTGTTACAAGTGCGCACATTTGTGCATGTTTCCCGTGTTTCCCGGGTTAAGGATACTTGTGGGAAAACAGTAAAGATTGAGAGTGATCAACCGACTAAAAATAGGAGAGGCAAAGAAAGGGATAAACACGTCTACATTCAAATCACATTGAGACATAGAGAGGGGACGGTAAGAGAGAAATAATGGTAATGACTAATGGAGACAGAACGAGGGGTGGATATGAAGGGAAATGCAGGAAGAAAGAGAATGTGAGAAAAGGAGATGAAGATAGAGAGAGAGAGACAGAAAGACAGGCAGACGGGCAGACTGACTGACTGACAGACAGACAGACAGACAGATAGACATACAAACAGACAGACATACAGACAGACTGAATGACTGACAGAGAGACAACGACATAAAAACAGACAGACATACAGATAAATAAACAGACACACACACACACACACCAGACAAACACACACACACACACACACACACACACACACACACACACACACACACATACACACACAAACACACACATAGACAACTAAATAGAAGCAGAGGGAATGAGGGGTGATAACGAGAGATGGACCTAAAATTAACAGACGATGATACATCGAATGAGACTTTAGGGAGAATGAGAAAGATGGTAAGATAATCTGTCATCCTGGCTTATTTTGAAAGAGAAAGGTGAAGTAACATTCGGTGGCCAAAAAAAACACAAATCCGTTCTAGGATTTAGTTAATGATCATGATGAAAGGGTAAAAGAAGGTGAGAGAAAGAGATAGAGATATATGTATACATATATACATACAAGCATACATATAGACAGACAGACACGCAGACAGATAGACAGACAGACATACATACAGACAGACAGCCAGACAGACAACCAGCCAACCAGCCAACCAACCAGCCATACAGACATACATACAGACAGACATACATACAGACAGACAGACAAACAGACAGACAGACAGACAAACAGACAGACTTACATACAGACAGACATAAATACATACATACATACAGACAGACAGACAAAGAAACAGACAAACATACAGCCAGCCAGCCAAACAGACAGACATACAGACAGACAAACAGACAGACATACATACAAACAGAAGCAGAGAGGATAAGGGGTGAGAGAGGGGAGAGAGAAAGACCTGAAACAAACAAGCGCTGATGGATCGAATGAGACTTTAGATAGAATGAGATAGATAGTACGATACTCTGACAGCCTGACTTATTTTGAAAGAGAAATGTGGAGTAACATTCGGTGACACAAAATAAATACTTTTTCTGGGATTAAGTTAATGATCATGATGAAAGGGTGAAAAGAAGGTGAGAGAAGGAAATGGCGATAGAGGGAGACACACAGACAGACATACAGATAGACAGACATACAGACAGACATACAGACAGACAGACATAAATACATACATACATACATACATACATACAGACAGACAGACAGACAAATAAACATACACACATACAGACAGACAACCAGACAGACAGACAGCCAGACAGACATACACATAGAAGCAGAGAGGATGAGGGTTGAGAGAGGGGGAGAGAGAAAGACCTAAAATAAACAAGCGCTGATGGATCGAATGAGAGAATGAAACAGACAGTGAGATACTCTGTCAGCCTGGCTTATTTTGAAAGAGAAATGTGGAGTAACATTTGGTGACAACAAAAAAATACCCGTTCTGGGATTAAGTTAATGGTCATGATGAAAGGGTACAAGAATGTGAGAGAAGGAAATGGAGATAGAGGGAGACACAGAGACAGACAGACAGATAGGCAGACATACAGACATACATATACAGACAGACAAACAAACATATATACATTCAGCCAGCCAGCTAGCCAGGCAGACAGACATATAGCCAGACAGACAGACAGACAGACAGACATACAAACAAACAGACATACAAACATACAGACATACATACAAAGAGAAGCAGAGAGGGTGAGGGGGTGAGAGAGGGGGAGGAAGAAAGACCTAAAATCGATGGATCGAATGAGACTTTAGAGAGAATGAGACAGACAGTACGATACTCTGTCAGCCTGGCTTACTTTGAAAGAGAAATGTGGAGTAACATTCGGTGACACAAAAAAAGAAAAGGTTATGGGATCATGATGAAAGGGTAAAATAAGGTGAGAGAAGGAGATGGAGATAGAGTGATACACACAGACAGACAGACAGATAGACAGACATACAGATATACAGACATACATACATACATACATACATACATACATACATACACACATACATACATACACACATACATACATACAGACAGACAGACAGACAGACAGACAGACAGACAGACAGACAGACAGCCAGACAGACATGAAAAGAGAAGCAGAGAGGATGAGGGTTGAGAGAGGGGGAGAGAGAAAGTGTGACCTAAAATAAACAAGCGCTGATGGATCGAATGAGAGAATGAAACAGACAGTACGATACTCTGTCAGCTTGGCTTATTTTGAAAGAGAAATGTGGAGTAACATTCGGTGACAAAAAAAACCCAACCTTTTCTGGGATTAAGTTGATGATCGTGACGAAAGGGTACTATTAAGGGTGAAAGGGAGATTATGTTGAACACGAACACTGTGAGGTAAGGAGGGAAATGGGGTAGAACAACATAGAAAGCCCGGGGCCGAATGAAATGGTGAGAAAAGGAAAGAGATTAAGTTGCAAAAACATGTAGAATTCCATTATGTTAACACTTTTACTGCCGATTGGGTAATATTTTGCAACATACTACTGTCTTATACAAAAAAAGCAAGTTGCATTATTTATTTATTTATTTTAGAGCAGCTGTTAACCCGTTGTTACCTTATAATTCTGACAACCCTATACATTTCGTACATAGTTCGCGAGGTGTCTGTTCGCAAGGGGTTAAAGTCACTGCATTGACGTGTTGTAGGGCGCGGTGTCATCTTGCAAGCGCCTTGCGCACGGTGTGAAATACACACCGAGTTTTTCTAAAGCGCTCTACAGTTTCAAAATCACTACTACTTTCAGCATTGTATAGTATACAGAAAGAAGGAAATTGTTTGTAGATTCAAAATCAGGGACCGGAAAAGGACACAGGTTGGCGAAAAGTGAGGCTAAATAGATAATTATATTGTATATATATATATGTGTAATGTAAATAGAACAATCGCCAAAAGACTTTCAGAAAAACAAGATTGCGAAAAGATGCTCAGAAATGTTATATCTCTGACCATCATGTCATTCTTACTCTAAATTCCCATTTGAAGAACTTGTTCATTTGTTATTGAAAGGCGGAAGACGGTATAGATGTGGAAATAGCATTCACCGAAAGACTTTCAGAAGAAAAAAAAACAAGGATGCAGAAGGATGCTCAAAACGTATTTTTCTTGGACCATAAAACCGTTACCTACATCGTTAAATCTTTTAATTCGTATATAGTTTATTTTTACCGTTTGAAGAAAACATTTGTGTTGTTATTCAGGATAGTGTGGGTGGTGGTTATTCGCGAAAGGGACATTCATAAAAAAAACGAGATTGTGAAAGTTATTTTTAAAAACATGTTGATACGATCAGTATCGTGCCCACGAGCCCCCACCACTTCGGGCCCGGCAAAACATGTTTTTATACCTGTTTGCTTGTTAGCCGGTATATAATAGTTATTTTTCTGCTAAATATGTTACTCATTGCGGAAATAGTATCGTTAATAAGTTATTTTTCTTTTTGCATTATTATTATTATTTATTCGGCCAAAATTCAAACAGATACAGAGTATACAAAATGATAAATACAAAATACAAACAGTCAATAAAGAAAGTGAAGGAAAGGGAGAAAAGGGACAGTTACAAGTGGGCCAGGGCTCACAAAAGTAAAATTCTTTACTATTGCCCGGAGACATGCGAGCCCTCACAAGTAACTGTCAAGAAAACATGAGGAAACAATTATATTGCACATACATGTTAGAACAAATTACATATTTAAAATAACAATATTGCAAAAATCAACAATACTAGACATTGTTGGAGCCACAACCCCCCCCCCCCCCCCCCCCCCCCCCCATCCCGGCCCCCACTCCCAACCCTTGCGCCAATATAAACGACCTATCTAGTGAGGGTCGTGCTGCATAATAATTTATTTGTTAGCTGTGATTTAGGATTTGTTTTCATCATAAGGACATTTCCAGGAATACGAATTTGTTAAGGATATATTGTTTTTTGGTATAATATCAATAATATAGATTATGAAGATGAATATTGAATTTGATTATTTGATATTCTGATGTGCACCACTGTCGTAAATAAATCATAAGTTATTCGTGGCACCTTCATTCGTAGAAAATGTTGTTTAGAATGTTAATAAGGTTTCATTATTTTCTTTGTCAGTGTTACTTGAGACGAATACTGTCAACTCTGGGTACTGTATTTACCCTGGTTAACGATAGATTTGGTTCTGTAAGTTTCAATTTGATTATTTGATATTCTGATGTGCACCACTGTCGTAAATAAATCATAAGTTATTCGTGGCACCTTCATTCGTAGAAAATGTTGTTTAGAATGTTAATAAGGTTTCATTATTTTCTTTGTCAGTGTTACTTGAGACGAATACAAGGTTATCATAACTTGATAAATATCCATCGATTGTTCTACAAATCAGGGCCGTGATGTCAGATTGAATTATCTGTTAGCGATAATTTGGTGTTTGTCAAGTGGCAATTCACAGATTATACGAGTTGGGTACGAATGGATTTCGATGATATTTGAAATTCGAAGAAATATATCATAATTCGTATGAAGATGCAGGTTGCTTATTTAAGTGCTTCTGAGCAGTACCACAGTCACGAATATATAATAAATTATTCACGAAACTTTCATTCGTAAACAATTTTGACTGGCGGGGGCACTAGATGATTAACTGATAATTTGTGTTTGCCAGAGGTTGCCAACTTAAAGGGATAAGTAATTTTGTTGACATATGCAAACAAAAATGTATAAGGGTTGATAAAATTTATATTTTCGTAATCTGATATGCCCACTGAGTGATGTGTGAGCATATCATGATAAATGAATGCCATATGACCGAGTAATGAGCGAAAATGCAAAGAATTATTTGGTAACTCATTGCACTAATTTTTTAACAGCTTTTATTATCCAGTGGATAATTAAAAATCACTTTCATAATAAATATCTCTTTAACGAAACAGTAATTGGGACAACCGGAACCTGCTCCATGCTTATATTATACACGAATACAACAAGGTATGTGAGAACCACAAAAGTTCCAAGTAAGTTTTGTGGATGCTGAGAATGTTATACAAGATCCCTTTAAGTTTAAACGTCCGCCGATCTCACAAATTCACGTACTTGCGGAGATTGAAAATTATACATTTTCAAAGTGAAAGTGAAAGAGGGTGAGTCTTCCAATCGGTGATTAGTATGTTGCTCAAGGCAATAAAATTATGTTCGTTTATTTGTGTAAACACATGCACAAATACTCTTAAAAACAGTCATGACAAACATTCTTATTTCTATTATCTAACCACCATGCCAGCAAGTGTTTTTCTTATCGATAGTAACACAAAACTAATGCCTTTGATCGGTCTTGTATATAAAATGTTGCGAAGATATATATGGCCGGACGAAGTCTCAAACTCATCACAATTCACGGCGCATACATTTCATTCGAAAACAATTTTCGACCGGCGCGCACTGATTAAGATGTGATAATTTTAGCCTGTCGATTTCGCTGCCGGAGGCTGTTGAATATAAAAACCGTTTACCTCCGCTTGAGAAAAAAGAAAAAGCTCTTATAAACACACCTCAAAATAAAACATTTGCGAAGATTAAGTAAAGTGGGGATCGAAAATGATAGCGAAACCCGCTGAATTCGTAAATATGTGATTTGTGTGGCGCCCCGGGCATTTATCATCGTGGAATTGGTGTAAACATCACCGTCTTCGGACGAAAGATACGCGTCTGTTTTGTTTTATTTTGATATAAACACGGGAGATACAAACACGCAGTCAGTCTGTATCATTAAAACCTGTGAATCATCCACTGAACATATAGCGAAAATAATCACAGAAACTGTAAATTTTCCTTACCTTATCAGTTCGCGTGGTTCTAAGGTGCGTGTTTTCGATGTGCGTGTGTTTGTGTGTGTGTGTATATTTGTTTGTGTGTATGTGTGTGTATAAGTGCTTTTGTGTTTTGTGCACGTGTATGTGTTTGTGCATGTCTGTATGTATGTACATATGTTTGAGTATGTAATGAAGGTTTAAGAAGAAAGTATAAACTTGAGACGAACGCATTATTTTGTTGTCAACTTCATTAAATGTGTAATGTCCAATACGGCTTTATTAAAAATATATATATCGAAATGACTATACGCTCTATTAACAAAATGACTTAAATGAATAAATATATTTAGTAAATGAAATAAAATGGGGACAACCAGCAGTTGGGACCCCCATAAAGACTTCCTTGTCCATTAGTCTAATGGATGTACTAACATGACTAATGCAAGGGGGTAGGATAGGGACAGAAAATATTTTTAAAAATCAAAGTCTTTATATAAAATTCAGAACGTTTTTAGACTACTAATAATGAGAAATCCACCCATTTCATGTAGATCGGGCCTCATTTTCTTCACACGAATCGAGTTTTAACATTTTCCTCGTGTACACCGAACACTAATGGACGGACACTTAATGGATTTAGCCTAAAATTGTATCCGATTGGCGCTAATTGGTCGGTAGCCGTGACTTGATGCATCCTTCGTGGCGCTAATGAGCAAGATGGGCAAGATCCAAGGCCCATATCTATCTGTACAGTATTACGACGAATGTATATCGTTGGGTTTAGAGTTAGAAGGACGTTAAGTCGCTTTTGACGGATGTCTATCGTTGGGTGAGAGTAAGAAGGACATTAAGTCGACTTTTTTGTTTAATAATAGTTTGATACTTGAGCTTTGCATTATGGAGTTAATGGGGGGAAATGGACAAGGTTTGAGGCCCATGTACATCTATCTATACGGCACAACTAATGAATGTCACCTTCGTCAGGTAAGAGTTAGAAGGACGTTAAGTAGATTTCCTTGATAATAATTTGATAAATTGAGTTTGGCATCTCGGGCGTTAATGGGTAGATGGGCAAGGTCTTAGGACAATAATCTATTTGTACGGTACGACGGATGTCCATCGTTGGGTAAGAGTTAGAAGGACGTTAAATCGATTTTTTTTAATTCTTTTTATAATTTGATACACAAAGGTTTGCATCATAGCGTTAATAGGGGAGATGGGCGAGGTTTGAGGCCAATCTAAACGTACGTCATAGACTCAGTGGCGTAGCTGGGTCGGACTGGTTGGTGGGGCACACCAATTTATTATTGGGGGTTTAACTTATGTTGTTGTTTTTTGAATGGTCCCCTTATGTTTGTTATTGTTTCTGTCTTTTTGTCAAATAATTGGGGCACACAATAATTGTATATAAAACAATTAAAGGGATCTATATAGAAATATTGTTCAAATCCTCAAAACTTACTTGGAACTCTAGCGGTTCTCTCAAACCTTGTATTCGTATAAACAATAGAAGCATGGGACAGCTTTCGGTTTTTCGTATTTCCCTCTCGTTAAAAAGATATTTACAATTGAAGTGTTCGGATTTTAAAGGACAATGAAATCCAGACAAATTGTTGTATGCACTATAAGACACTAAATATAATGAATAGTCTCTGAAAATTTGAGCACAATTGGTCAAGAAATAAGAAAACTATGGCTCTTTGAAAAGAGCCATGTATTTCTTTGAGTGACTCAAATTGGCAACGCACTCTGGCAAAGTTGTGGACAACTCCCCATACATTTTGTACACAAAATTTCAGTTTTGTTCAATTTTCTCAAAATTTATGTTTACCCTTCGTTCGAGTTCAACATATGTTTTGTAGAATGCTTTTATACATAACATATCATGAGTTGGGGGAATGGAAAAATGTGACTATGAAGAAAACTGTAAAAAAGGGAACATTTGTGTACAAAACATATGGGGAGTTGTCCACACACTTATCAGAGTGCGTTGCCAATTTGAGTTCCCCATAGGAACAAATGGACATCTTCAAAGAGCCATAGTTTTCTTGTTTCTTACCCAAATATGCTCTAACTTTCAGAGATTATTCTTCTTAATCTCTTCAAGACTATAAAAGCAACATTTTGCTTGGGTTTCATTGCTCTTTAAACTATCCACTGGATAGTCATAACCGTGTACAAAGTCAGTGCAGTAAGCTGTTGAATATCACTTTGCATTTTCGCTCATTACTCGGCCATATAACATCCATTTAACGTGAAATTTTCACACGATACCCAGTGGACATTGCAGATCGTTACAATGCACATTGTATATCAGCCATTTATCACTTTTGTCAGCAAGGTTACTAGATCCCTTTGAAAAAGTGTGTATTAAAGCGATAGTTGAGATTTGGTGAACATGGTCAAACTGAATTTTAGTAACCAAAACCTACACCATAACATTACAAACTAATAGTTATAACTCCACCATACTCGAAATGTATACAAAATTACAAACAACTAAGTTAAAAGCCTCTTATCATTCAAAAAGAGCCGTTGAAACACAAAAGGGCGCTTTCTAAAAATGCATTGGTTTCAACCATTTTTTATTTTTTAAATTGTGCATGCGATGATTTGTTAAAATAATAATTGAGAGATCATCAACAACTGTTTAAAAACTCTTTTTAAATTTTTGAAAAAAGTGTAAGCATTTTGTAAAAAAAAATTTGAAAAAAGTGTAAGCTATTAAGCTATTGTTCCCGCCTATAGCAAGCAAGCCGAGCCAGCGCCTCGCTGATTGGTTTAGCACCCGTGTACCCCGGCCAATAGAATTTGCCCGTTATGGACCAATTAGGAACATACTCGCTCATGCGAGATAACGCGGTTTGGAGCCGCATGAGAGCATAAATAGGATTGTTTTACGTTACTTTATATCACTTGACAAAGTATTGCAGCGGCATACGAAACGTCGTGATCTTTTAGATTCCATGTTGACCAAACATTGCGAGACAAACGAATATCACTAGCGATATTATTTCCGATACATTTTGTTTTTGTTTCTTAAATCATCGAATAAATGTGGGATCCCACATTTATTCCGATCGAATATATTTATTGATATTTCAGCTGTTTCTGATTCGATTTTGATCAAATAAAGTTTATTCTGTCATTAGAGTTGTATGCTCTTTCAAATTTGACACTCAGTTTTCATTACTTCACCCAAAAATATTTCTTGAAGCGCCCTCTAAATCAAAACTCAATTATCCCTTTAAGTCAGTCAAAATTACATAAAAGTAAATACGGCAAAAATATACATGGTGGGACAAATGACTGGAAATACCTTTTCTGTAATCTTTTAAAAATTAATGATCAAAGTTCTATGAATAATACTCATTTACGAATTCATCTGAGTTTAACTCATTTTGGTACATTATAAAATATAATAACTTCATATCTTATGAAGATAGGCATGTAAAATACGCCAACAATCTACATGGTGAGATATTCGCACGGAATCTTTTAAAATCGGTCAATATTCTACTAATTTCTACCATTTGTGAATTAAATCGAGTTGGTTAAAATTAAATACAACATTAAATGTCATAATTATAATACTAATTTCATTGTATGAAGACAATTGAATCAAATCCTAACAATAATTTACATGAAGATTTCTCTTTTTACATGAATAGTCGAAATCTGTCGGGCATTATGAATCTTTATGAACTTGACCCATGTTTAATTCTGTTCTCGAGTTTATACAAAATAATATATATATATCGCATAAACTGATATATGATTTATTGTACATTATATACCTCATAAAGAGTTGGGAAAAGAAACGACCAGTAGAAAATACTTCGTCAAAACCAAAATATTGTTCAGATGCTATTTAGGTTTTACTAATTATCTTCGCCAAAGCTAATCTATTTGTGTTGACATATTCAGAGACTATTTCGCAATCGCAAACAGTAATGTAGATCTGTTACACAAGTCGCCCATTTAACTATTATAATGTTCGTGCGCATGGCAACGAATGTAACAAATACCTTTAATATTGACATGAGTGGGGATGTAGATGGCGGTTTGAACAATTGAAACTAGGCTAGTTTGTGCACACTACATAGCAATGAGCCAGGATGTATACTCCGCAAAAAAAGAAACTGGACACTTGTATGAGACCAAATATTTCGTATTCATTAACGATAAAATATATGATATTGTATATCAAATTAAAGATAAAATTACCCTCTTCAATATTCGCATGAAATCCAGATGAAATCATTCATGCATGACTTGTCACGGTCAATTAACCACACCAAGGTCTGTTTTCAAAAATAGCAAAAATGGAACATCCACTCAACCATATAAATGTTGATAAGCATAATGTAAAACGCTATATTCATGAGATGGCATAATTTTTCATTACAAATGTGATCTTTTTCTATCTTCATCTCAATAAAAAGTATAATTGAAGACAAACTGTGAACGTTATAGGTGTTATTTTCATCCAAAAGTAACAAAATGGGGAATTCCATGGCAAAGCTTTATTAGTCAAAACCACAGTTTGTGCCCTTATTTCAGCATGAAAATGGTATAAATTCTTCTCAAGAATTATACCGTAGTCAAAAGCTGAAGTCACCCTTGGTCAAACATTTGGGCAGTCTTTAACATTACATTTCTCTAGGTAAATATGGTTAAAATTGTAGGGGACACATGAAATAGACAAGCTTCATGCCTGTAATTCAGACCAGTATGATAATGCTTTCATAACCTGGCCCTGTTTTATTGACAAATTTGTATTTCCAGAGTTTGTTCATAACAATAAAGTTGAATAATGTCATAATTTACTTGCCCCGCTCGTCTTGTTTTAAGTGAAACGCTTACTAACACTTCAGTCGAATGGTGTGGTCCTCCATTGTTTTGCTATTTTTGAAAACAGACCTTGCTAGTGTTAATTGACCATGGCATTTCATGCATGAACGATTACACCTTTAAGTTATACCCTGCATGTAGAGGACTAAATTCCCTATAATTTGATATATGATCATGTACACTTTATCGTACATTAATATGAAATATTTCAACTTATACAAGTGTCCAGTTTCTTTTTTTGCGGAGTATATTTCGCACCGTGCGCAAGACAACCACAAGATAAGATGTTGTTTGTTTTTACAGACGCGTTCAATAATTGTTGATCATTTACGTCTGGGACCGCCCTTTATCGTCACCATCCGAGAGACTCATCCTTGATTTGATCCCGGACATAATATGTCTGCTTTACCAATCCAGATCACCTTTAATGGACTTCCTCCAGACTGGAGTGCTCGATATGAAGAAAACGTTCATCATGATTGCTTCGCAGTGAGTTAGTATGATGGATTGAATCGGAAGGCCCATTAATGGTAAGATAAATAAATGTCCTTCTACTAATGATGTTTATGTGCTAGGAGTAATATGCTGCACGCGCTCTATATTATAAAAAAAGGTTACTCTATAATAGTGACGTGCAGAAACTTGATGGGTCCAAGGAGAGCTCCCCCCCCCCCCCCCCCCACACTCCCCCTCCCCTCCCTCCAGTTTGATCTTCCAGTCGGGGGAAAAGTGGGGAGGATGGAGATGAAAAATATATATCTAGGTCTTTTACATTATTTCCTATTTCTTTCATGACCCATTATGTAGACATATAACTATGAATGTCAATACTTGTTGCATCCCTTCCAATGTGCGGATTGACTTAAATATATACACTTTTTTTTCTCAAGGGGGCTTCAAATTTTCGCCAGAATGTCGTCCCTCCCACCTTCATCATTATTATTACTCTTTACTAAAATACACTTGAATTTGGGCCGAAAATTAGAAGATGTTGTCTGAAATAACCTAATGATTGCATCCAAATCAGATGCTATTGAAAATGTAATGATTGTCCGAATAATCAGTGGAATATTTGCAAAAATCTCCCCGGGATGCCCCCCCCCCCCCCCCCCCCCACCCCCATCTCCTTTGCTTTCGCCTCCATTTCGGCTTTCATGTTTGTGAATGTGCGTGTATTATTTCTGATTTAAACACTAGTACATAGTTCTCGATTTGATTGGCATTGGCGAGCCATTTACTACTACCCTCGGACATAAACATGATTGATGGGAAAGTATAGGACCGAAAAAGGTTGGATAACATAATTTATTGGTGATGTGTGGTAATAATAAAAAAATTAATGTGCTATATACACGCGCTGTTTATAAGGTATATTGACCTTAATTATGCGCGTTATCTTCCCCATTAATACAGATGGGTTTGTGATTGACATTGGTGAGGTATTAGCTACCCTTGGAAGAAATGATGGTTGATGGAATATTATTGGATGATAACATCGCGAAAGAGTAAATCCAACCGCTTATAAATGATGTATGTTAATAGCGCTGCACGTGTTCTAGAGCTCTATTATGTACACCCTTTGAATCCTCTAATCTCATAATGATGCGCGTATAGACGCATTTCCTATTTTTTTAATGGGTCTGAGACTGGCATTGAGAAATAGTAGTTTGATTGGAAATATAATAGGACGATAACATTAAGAAAGAATAGATCCCTCCGCCTATAAATGATGTATATTAATAGCATAACAATGCTGCAAGCTAGCATGGCTAGAGCTACACTATAGTTAATACCACCCTTTGTATTTCCTCCAATCTGATCTGCGCGGTACATTCCCCATGCCCATTAAAGCTTGGGTGTATGGGATTGACATTGATGGGGTATTATCTGTACCCTTGAACAATAATGTTTGATGGGAATTGAAGGGACGATAACATTGAGAAAGAATAAATCCCACCGCTTATAAATGATGTATGCTAATCGTTTAAAAGTGTGGCACGCGTTCTAGAGCTATATACACACACTTTGCGTTCCCGCCCAAAATCTGTGCGTCGCATTTTCCTCATTAAAACATGGGTATGAGACTCGTATTGGTGGGGCATTAACTACACCCTTGGAAACTACATGGTTAATGGGAAACTATATGACGATGAAATTAAGGAAGAATAAAATGATAAAAAAATGATGCATGCATGATCTTTAGCTTGTACCACCCTTTGCGTCCCGCCAACAATATATGTATTAGTTGACATTGGCGTGGAATTATACCCTTGAATAATAATATTTGGCGGGAAATAATAAAGGGCAATAACATGAGCTGGAAATAATGATGTATGTTAATAGTTTAAAATTAATGTGCTGCACGCGTTCTCGAATCTGCCTATATTTTTTAAATATTGGCATTGACAAACTTAAGCATCTACCATATCTACATGTCCTCGGATTTAATGTTTTATGGGACATACTTTATAATAGAATGAGAAAGAATGGCTGGATAACTACGTCATCTTACTAAATTAACTCTGTTAAAAAAAATGTGTAGACGAGCGCTGTACAATTGGCGTATTCATGTGGATAGGTGTTAAGACCTCCAGCATGGGAGAGGGGGGGGGGGGGGGGGGGGGGGGGTTGCATACAACTTTGAGTTGCGATCAATTACAATTTAGTTTAAAGAGAACTTGTGTCTAATGGATAACGCAACTTTCCCTTGAAATCCAACACATTTTAATGCAACGCAAAGTTGCGTGTGATTTGTTGGTGTCACAACATACTGTTTATACAACAACACCCCCCCCCCCCCCCCCCCCACCCACCTACCCACAGGAAGGGATTGATATCATAGTCACCTGGGAAATGGCGGAACGAAGAAAACTGATGGACTTAAAGGAGCTACAGCGTCTAGATGGCCTAATTTTCACAATTCGGCTCTCTATATGTAATTTTTCCCGAAGAAAAATAATTTGGCAGTCATTTCTCATGAAATCAATCAATGTTGGGGTAATTAGTAAATATATAATTGTCCTGGGAACGGCCCTTTTAAATCGCCAAAATGTGACGTCATCTAAAGAACGGACTAATGAACTAAATTCTGTAGATGACGCGTCATGACGTAAGCCAATGAATTGTCAATCACAATTTTGTCGATCACGCTGCCGATTCCGGACCCTAAAAGTGGGTGGAGCGTAAACTGGCTACTAAGTGAGATTTGGCATCAGAAAACTAGTCTTAAATCACTACTGTGTTTATTTTCATGGATTTTTTTTCGGCAGACCTATGTTTCAAGTATTCAACTATGGAATAAGTGTAAAAGTACGTTCTATTCTTTAGGTCCTTTAATGGTTTATAAGAAATACGGCAACGGGAAAAGGGTGATCAGGCGGGAATGTCAATTACAAGGAACTTGATATGTTTAATCTGTTCTACCCCCTTCTTTTTTTAAAATCCTAAACTTGTGTAAAGCCCTCTGCAGACAGAGCCGACTCGACCCGATTCACTGGTTTTCATTCGGATCGGCTCAGTTTTCAGTGCCTTGCGACACACATTTTGCCAGTCGAAAGACAGTCGGATGCTGGGGCCAATTCAACACGATGAAACGGATCAGACCGACCGGGCCCACCTCTAGCCTGATTGAAACCAGTCGGATCGGGTCGAGTCGGCTCTGTCTGCGCCGGGCTTAACATGCAAACGATCACCGGTCCGTTCTTATTCAATTGGCATTGTGCCCATTCGTGAGTTTCATTCCCTATTAAAGCACACGGTTTGGCATTGATTGGCAACGACAGGGAATTTACTACCCTTGGATCTAATGGTTTTTGAGATTTAATGCATCGGGAATAAAAGGATGAGGCGAGAATACCAATTAAAGAGGCTCGGGTTTAACCATTAAGCACATTATCCCCCCTCCCCCTCACCCTCCCCCTCCCCCATGATAGATTTATAGAAGGGTGGGGGAGAGGGGCTAAATAGTAGCATATACCGACTAATTAAATAACAAAGGTGTAAAAACAAAGAATTACGAAGTGTCTCCCCCCCCCCCCCCCCCCCCCCCCCCAATATCAGATAAGCAAGCCCACGCTAAAGACGCCATTTAGTCAGGTATAATGACGTATAGAACGGAGCGGGTGCGACTCGGTGGCGTACTATATAGGGTTAACCAGTATAGACAGAAAAATAAGTCGCTGTTCCGACGGTTGTTCCACTGCAGTGACCATCTCCACAATGTGACATTGAAGTCAGATTTATAACAGAAACCCCCCGTGAAGAGTCGATTATATCTGAATAGGTTAACCGATGTAAACACGTAGTAATGTATACTTAATTACTTACTTTTTTCTTTCTTTTACACAATCAGGTAGGGAGGGGG
>JBAMJV010004515.1:0-35913 GCA_037951105.1 Echinarachnius parma
ATGTGAACGCACATGTGGCATTCACACGCATGTTTGATGTTGGTATGCAGTCCGAACGAAGGTGTGACGTGAAGACTGGTATTTGACAACCGGTTTCTAAACATGAGTAAAAATTAAAAGTACTACAAATAATGTATTCCGATTGTATTTTGAGGATTTGGATTATGTTACTTGATTTATTTAACCCGATAAAGCAAAAGCTCTTTTGACATTCCAGTTCCAAGTTGGCGGAGGGGGGCACATAGTGATCCCTCTCTCGAATTAGTTTATTATTAAATCGACTATTTTCATATTTGTCACATATGTCGACCAGATCGAGCTCTACAGGTTGCTATCATGAACATTTCTTAAGGTCACCGTATGAGGGCGCTTTCGAGTATTGCTGAAAGACATACGAAATGCTTTAAATTCAACAATAAGTTTGTTATGATATGGTGCTAATATTAGTTACTAAAATTCAGTTTGACCACAATGTACTATCCATTTTGGGGATTTGTCATTTGATTGTTATTTGTAATTATATACTTTACAGTATTGGGGCCTGAAATACAAACTGCTCCACTTAGGCCCTTTATAATATCATAACGTTATTGTTTACCAAATACATTTTACTTGGTCATTATTAATCGAACAGAACATTATCAAACAATACTAACCTTCGCAGTGCGGAATGTAACTGGAAAACACGCCGTTGGGATTACAGGTCAATGTAGAACTTCCGGTGATTCTATATCCGGGGTCACATACAAATTCGCATGATGTATATACGTCCAGGATAGCCTCGCTCTCACAGTGTGAACGGATGTGATCCGGGAACGACGGGACCTGACATTTCACCGCTGCTTATAGAGAAGCGTTAGAGAAGCGTTAGAGAGGTATTTAAAGGGAGACGAGAAATATATGTTTGGCAACAAAGACACATTTTGCCAATTATGTTACATGTCATGTAACAAATATGACAAATTTATCGAAAAGTCAGAAGAAAAAAGATTCGAATGTAAGGAGACTCATGAAAAGAATGAAAGTTCCCCTATTCATTTTTGAGCGCAAATTGATTTTCAACATTAATTTAGTTGGCTAACACTATTTAGATGTTTACAATCACATGAAATGCATCATATGAACGACATGAACGAGTAATAGACCTCCGGATTGTCGGACAGGGGCTCTAACCAGTGAACACATGTATGGTAATCCTAACGAATCGGGTTCGATTCCTGGCCAATCATAATGTAATTTGCTCATTTTCATTAATTGTTGATAACAATGGTCAGCTTTCTGTATCTTTGTATATATATATCTTGTAACAATAACGTGATGAAACATTGCTAGGTAAAGTACACTTTATACATTTTTGGTTTAACGATTCTGAATCGACTTGCCTTTGCACGTTGGAAAGGGCTTGGTGAAGGTGCCGTCATCTTGACATGAGACTGTTGATTCACCGACCAGTAAGTTCATGGGAGAATCACCGCAGTCAAACGAGCACTTGGAATCGCATGAGATGTTGAATCCGGGCGGACAAGCCTGCTCATCGGTAACACGTAGCGGGAATGAGATCTGAGGTACCGGACAAGACTTTCCTGGACACAATGAATATTATCGCGATTAGAAACATAAATCAAGCAGACTGGATGGACAGTAATGTATACACCATAAGGGAATCTCAATATGTCCTATAGGATTTGTCATGCAATTTTCAGATATGGAAAGTGCTACCGGCAAATATATAGCAACCCCCCACTCCGAGCTTCGTTCGTAATGCCCAATTTTTCTCCATGGACATTTTGTCATGTTCTCCGTCCATATAAAAGGCTTGAAACGAGAATACCGACTCGCTTTTAATTCAGGACGGTTTCCAAATAGGACAGAGAGTTCGTTCATCATTTCATACATCCCAATTTCCTATATATGTTCGATATTCATTGTGACTATAGATTTAGCGGAAACCCCGATCTGCACATGCGTGAATCCGAACCTATATTAATTCTCAGGACGGTTCTAGCCCCAAAATAGCGAATTTTGTGTGAAATTCGTCGCCTTTACAATAAATTTCAACATGGCGTGTGTTTACGTCCCTGTATTGGTTGAGGGAACTCGCCGTCGTGTTACCTTCAGTTCTGAAACGAATGCTTCATTTTCCAGTGACCCGAGGCTGCACCAGCCCTGTTTTTAAAGGAGCTAAAGAATACAACCTACTTCTGAACTTATTCCATAGTTAATGACTTGTAAACTAGGTCTGCAGAAAAAAAAATCCATACAAATAAACACGGTAGGGATTTTAGGCTAATTTTCTGATGCCAAATCTCACTTAGCAGCCAGTTTACGCCCCGCCCACATTTAAGGTTCAAAATCAGCATCGGCTTACGTCAACTAGAGAATTTAGAGAGGCGTCGTACTGTACAGGGGCGAAGTTCTTTAGATCACGTCACGCCAATAGAGGGCAGCATAATCGATTTTGGCGATTAGATACATGTATTTACTTATTACCCCAACATTGATTGATTTCATGATGGGAAATGACTGCCAAATTCTTTTTCTTTAAGAAATATTACAAAAAGGGAGCATTATTGTGAAAACTGTAGTCTAACCTTGTATTATTCCCAGTGACTTTAGATATTCGACCATATAATCGAATGCTCGTTGCTTGCCCTCTCTCCGGTCCTCTTCTGCTTTTGAGATTACCTTGTGGCCCGTTGCTACGTCTGTTACGATGATGTCCTCTACGAAAGGGTCTAATATCTGATAATTGCGTGTGCGTGCGCTGTACTCCATGTCACGGCATGATACTCGCACCTTGAATTATTTCCACAAATGAAATGGTTGATACAATGATAACAAATGTATTGAAAATAGCAATCTGATCCAGAAATCAACTGCGTATGCGAACTAAAGCCATATGTGCGTATTAAAAGCATGCAAAATAGTTCACATCCTTAATCGTTTATCGGTATGGAGTCATGTCATGCAGTGTGTGTTGGACATACGTATGCTATTGGTGTGTTATTATTAGAAAATTATAACTATAAGTATATGGGTGACACTATTCGAATAAAGATGACTAATTATAAGTTAAAACAATTCTGAAGTATAACATGCTAATAATTATGATTTGAGTATGTCACCAATATAATTAAGCTCTGTATTCTGCACAATGAAAATATACGATCAAACAAGTATTTTTAACTTACCTTTTTACCATTCTCCACATTGGATTCGAAATACGGGAATTGGCCAAAATCATACCAGAATTTCTCCGCATCTTGGGGCAAAAGAACAAATACTTACATCAACCATCGTAATAATCTTTATCTTTTCAAGTTGCGAGTATTATGAAAATGTAAAGACTTCTACTGCTTCTACTACTAGTATTATTATTATTACTACTACTACTACTACTACTACTACTACTACTACTACTACTACTACTACTGCTACTTATGATACTAGGGCCCCGTTGCAGAAAGAGATACAATCGATTGTAAGTTGCGATTAATCGTAAGTCAGATCACGTGTTCTAGATGCGCAAATCTGATTGGTTGAAACGCGTAAATTTTCTGACTTACGATCAATCGTAACTTACAATCGATTGTATCTCTTTCTGCAACGGGGCCCTGAACTTATAATGGTAATGATAATACAAATATAAATAATTCCATTACTGATACTACTTTTTCTACTTGTACCACAACTACAGCCCCCTTGACACATACATACACATACATACATGTATGTGCCAGCAAACGCTAAACACACACCCACACACGCACATTTCTCTTTCGTTATAAAAAGCAACGATTGAAATATTAAGTTTTTGAATTAATTTTAGGAAAGTTATAACAAAGTCAGTGCAATGAGTTTGCGAATATCTCTTCGCATTTTCGCTCATTAATTGGGCATATAAATGGAATGTTCACATATTTGTCAGTGCACATATCGACTGACGATAAAACACATTTCTGGCGTCTTTCATCACTTTTTACACATGTCAGCAAGGTTACTAGATCCCTTTAAATCCTACATTGTGATAATAATCAGTTAATGTATTGCATACGTGTACGTTTACAAAGAGTTCTCTAAGCGTACTGAGTATACTAACACAAAGTGTCTTATACCCATCTTTTTGAGGCTATGTACATGTCTTACCTTTGTCATACAGCACATTATAGAGCAGTTTCCTTGCGGTTGGTGATCTTCCCGGTTGGAAAATATTTAATGTCAAAGAACCGTGCTCCTGACTCTGTGAGGCCTCGCAACTAACCAGCAACACCAAATCTATACCACGTCGTTCATGAAAATGGAATATGTCATTCTCAGCTTTAAACGGTAAGTTTATCATTAGTAAATGCAGGTCCCACAATTTACGCTAAAAGTCGTGTTCAATACAGGCCATGTAGTTCGCTGGTCTCCTTCGTGTTTTGGTCTCATACAGATTACATTCAAGATTATTTTTATCGTTGGCCCTAATTAATACAGTGACTAGCAATTCTCATTCTGCAATGAGCAACATAGGTACAGATGGGTGATATGTTATAATAGAAGTCTAGTCTTATTCCGTATTCCTCGCGAGTCGTGAGTCGTGAGTTATCGAGGGTATTTGCCATCTATCCGGTCTCGCAGTGCCCCGCTCATGGTCATTGTTTATGTGTCACTTGCATTGGTTATCTGGGTAAGCGGTAAGTTAATCCTAGTTGGAGACTAAACTTATTTGTTGTTACATGTACGTATACAGTACATACCATCTGAAAAAAGACTTCACTTGGAACACGGTTATTTTGTTTAATAAATATCCATGACAAACAATATTATTAATAGTCATCATTTCAAATTCGATCTGCTTTTGTACCTTAAAACAACAAAATAAGAATTGTTTAGGGATTGTATTATATGAATTAATCTGATGCATTCATCCTTATATCAGTACATACCTATTAGCAGGATTGAAGTGAAAGTCGTCGTCACACCCATCGTACTCATTTGAATGTTCTCATATGGTGCTTAAAGAATAGAAATCCGCTGGTTCCAATGACCTACATCCTACAAATTGAGATAAAAGCTGCTGATTAGATATTGCAACAAGGTCGGGCAATATCTGCTGCAAAATGATCAATAACCGCTGGAAACATGTGGAAGAAATACAACAAATCATCTCAATGACAGGACTTCGAGAACGTGTGAATTGTGAGATGAAGGTTACATTGACAACTGGTATTTTTATGATACCATTTTTACGTGTTTCTTTTACTTGAATATTTAAAGAAAAATATGAGATGAAAAATGTGCAAAGATATAGTTACCTGTTTGAATAGGCGCACTGCCGCTGTTTCAAGTGTAATCAAAATGGAACGCGACTAGCACATGTTAGTCCATGTCGGCTATCCAATTGATTATGATATTTATTTAGTTCATGTTTTTACATGCAGGTTTGTTACCACACAATATTGGTATCAGTAATTATGTAAAGTACGCATACCCATGAATACCCTTTTCATACACAATTGCGATACACTTGTTTTCTTGTGTCAATACGGTTAATAATACAATAATTGTAACGTCATATCAACCACACCCCCGCGAACTCTACCGTAATGCGAACAAGGTGAATTACACGCCCAAATAATATCTCCGAAGCAATAAACTAGTTATACAGGGGCCGCGGAAAGCTATTGAAAGTGGAGGGGGGGGGGGGGGGGGGGGGCTGACCACATTTGAAGTGTTATGTACTTCTTTATTTTATGCTTATGTATTTCTTTGTTTTAAGCCAAAAAGTGCCCCCGGGGGCAGCCCCCCCCCCCCCCCCCCCCCGCTTCCGCGGCACTTGTTATATACAAACAAAGACAACCCTGGTAAAAAATTTAAAAAAGGACATTCCGAGGGGGTTTAAAAACCTGAGCGAATTACCAAATACATGTACATAGAAAATGCACCTGTTTAACCAAATTGGCACACAATATTAATGTCATTACACAATAATTAACATGGCCTTCTACACGGTAACTTTAGTGGAACTCATTTGCTGTGTCCTGACATCCAATGTCTTCGTATGAAATTTGACCCAGACACTTCCCATTTCGATGGTAAACATAAAATAAAGAAAAAATTATAATTCTCATTGTATTGAATTTCTCAAAGTGATCATGTAAGGTTCACTTGTTGTGGTCAGATGTAATGCATTAAATCGTATCTGGAAATGTGTCTTTCCTTTGTACATATCGGTATTTGTACATGGAAACCTTGGCAGAGTGATGTTTTCATCAACATCCATAAACGTCACATAATTTCTCCTTTTAACAACCCCGCTCCATCGCAATGTGGGAAATACGTGGGGCTAGAAGAAACACATAATGTAGTTTCTCTTCCAATTGTCCATGGAAAATTTCATCACGTCCAAAAAGCGTCAAACAATATTATCTTTGTGCAGTATTACATCAAGCATGTAACACCCCGCTCCACTCAATTGTGGAAATGAGGAACTAAGCTCGATAAATTGGGAACATATGACCTCCTTTTGTACTGATCGTTAATTGTACGTGAAAACCTTTACTTGTTTATATAATGATGGTTTCAGCAACGCCCATAAACGTCACGCGACTTTGCTTTTGTACAATATTTGTATACAACGTGCATATAACACCCCGCTTAATCGCAATGTGGAAGAAAGGTCTCTACAAATGTATTGATCCCTAATTGTACGTGGACAACCTGAGGAGATGATGAGATGATTGAGAGAAGCCGGGTATCACAGAGGGCAGTCTGAAATTTAAAACAAAATCGGTCACTAGAAATAAAAGTTATCAGCGGTTTACCAAAATTTACTAAAATTGATAGAAATAAGCACCCTCTACCGTTTGTCTAAGACGTCAATTTAGACTACGCGTTATCCTTTTGTTATTGTTTTAAAATAAATTGCCTTTCAAACAAAAAACGTATTTAAAAACGCGTAGATAGGTATCACACGGTTATTAAGTCAGTTTGTAAGCCTTTTTTCATTAATTAAACCAAACGACATACTTTCGTTACATGTCATTGTTGTTTAAATTCTAGTCCATCATTTAATTTCATGTGATTATTTTAATAAAACCATAACATAATTGCCAATCTAAGATACAGCGTATATTACGGTTTGGAACATTTGAAATGCGGAACTGGAATGGTCCTAAATAGTACAAATAATTTAACAAAGAAAGAACAAACACAACACACTACTACTGATGACTGGTTTTTTCTTCTTTCTTATTGACACTCCTATTTGGTGTTTTCATTTTATTTGAGCTGTAGTGAACCATTTGTTTGCCTCCTGGAGCTTTGCCAAAGCACAGGGACTGTATTTGTTCACCATTGAATTCTATATTTAGCATAGGCGTTGACCGAGCCAGCAAAAAAGTGGGGGGGGGGGGGGGGGGGGGAAGGGGGGCTGGGTACAACATAGTCTTATTTTTATATCCAAATGGCACCTAAATTCAACGGCCTTATTGTAGTATCCAGAACAGTGTTCAATGCGTATCATTTTAAGGGGGTAAGCAGGCAGTCCTGAATGAGCGGGTAATGCAGGTCAGATCCTTAATGGTGGTCAAGGGGGCGTAGCCCCCCGAGAATTTAAGATGTTTTGCTCTCCATCACTCTCAAGGTGTGGTATAAAGAAGACTATTTTATCAACTGTCACATAATGAACAAGAGGGGCAATATCACTATTTGAACCCGAAATATGGGGGGGGGGGGGGGGGGGGGGGTTAGGGTTAGGGTTAGGCCACCCCCCCCCCCCCCTATCTTAAATGAATTGCTTTCAACCAAAAGGCGCTCAATCCATTCCGGTTAATTTCGAGAAAATCAGTGTTTTTTTATTACACACCTTTGTCACCTCTATACTACAGGTGGAAGAGCTACCACTAAAGGTCATACAAATACAAGTTAGAATAATCCTGCGTACAGCATTATATTTTGCATAATTTTCATTTTCATTTTTATTTATTTATTTCTCTCTTCTTTTTTTTTTTGGGGGGGGGGGGATTTAGCGCCTTTTGCCAGAAATGTGTTTATACACTAAATATTGAGTTGTTCACTATTTATTTATTTATTTATTTATTTATTTATTTATTTATTTATTTATTTATTTATTTATTTATTTATTTATTTATTTATTTATTTATTTATTTTGGTATACATTTCAAACTGATCAGCAGCAATGCTGAAAGGATCAGTGTACATTGAACATCAAAACATACATAGTATAAATAATACAATATAGCAATTGTTACATTCAAATTCAAATAAGTTGGAACATTAATGTTAAGTACAAAAATTTACAAAAGTAAATCACTATAAAATAAACAAAGCTACACTACACAAAGATAACTATGGTAGACAGTTAAAATAATAAATCAGTAAACATTCAGGTCTGTTAACAGCAAACAAACTTTGATGGAATAATAATCAAAGCTCGTGAGAACTACGTCATTACCATAATGACACACACATACTCCATTTGTTTTCCTTTTCTAGCTATATACTTCCATAATTCCAATCCTTGATGTTGTAATTTAAAGGGATCCAATAACATTGTCCAAATCCACAAAACTATATTATAAATCTCGTGGTTCTCTCATACCTTGTTTTATTGAAAGCATGGAACATGTTTTAGTTTTTCAAATATCCCCTTCGTTAGAAAGATATTTGCGATTCAAAGGGATAGTAACATTGATAGTAACATTGTCCAAATCCTCAAAATCCAATCGGAATTCTAGCAGTTCCCTTATACATTGTTGTATATTTTGTATCAACAGTATAAGCATGGGACCTGTTTTTCGAATTTCCCTTTCGTTAAAAAGATTTTTTACGATGGGAGTGTTCATATCTTAAAATACCCACTGGGTAGTCGTAACCGTGTGAAAGTCAGTGCAATGAGTTAGTGAATATCTCTATGCATTTTTGCTCATTACTCGGCCATAATTGTAAATTCCATTTAACTTGAATTTTCACACAATACCCAGTGTACATATAGGATAACAACACTATACATTGTATAAACCATGTATCACTGTTTGCACATGCCAACAAACTTACTACATCCCTGTAAGTGGTCGGATTGTTAACTATCTACTGGATAGTCATAACTGTGTATATTGTCAGCGCAATGAGTTGGCAAATATCACTTCGCATTTTTTGCTAAAATTACTCGGCCGTATATTAAACATGCATTTAACGTGACATTTTCACACAATAATGAGTGAACATATCAGATCACGCAAATATACATTTTAGCAACCATTTATTACTTATTGCATGTCTTGCACATGCCAACAAAATTAATGGATCCCTTTAAGTTCAATACAAATATGATTCAGACATTCACAATTCTTTTAAATCCTTATAAGAACTTGACATGTCATAAATGTCCAATTCAAATAACACATTTGTGCTGATCACGAATATATGAGTACTTCACAGAGCATCCTCTGGAGTCTGACGTGACAACTGTCGATGTTAATATTCATCCATATCTTCATTCCTGTCTTCTGCTGCAATGGTGGTAAGTGGATCATACTGAAGGAAAACACAACAAACAAATAAAAAAATATATAATTACCAATTAGCTAAAAGAAAACCACACATGTTTTGTATGTAACATTGTAACTTGTATGTGTATGGATAATTATTTAGTCAATTGTTTAGTATAATTGACTCATATCTGTTTATTTGTAGTGTAGTAGAATGCAACATTAACATGACGAGGCAAGTACCATCCTTGCTTATTATGAAGCTTGTCCAAAAGTGTATTTTTAATTATTGTTATAAAATAAGTACTAAATGAAAATGAGCAAAGAAAAATAGGCTTCGCCGGCTATCGATGGTTGAGCACCGGTCTAGCAATCCGAGGTATCGGGTTCCGGCGAAGCCTATTTTTCTTTGCTCATTTTCATTTATTTAAAGGTATTTCTAGTTAGTTTTCTTTATGTTTGAATTTAAAAAAAAATATGTAAGGTGTATATTATATACTTACATTAAGTATACAAAAAAATAAATAGTTGTCTAGTTTGAAAGTAACATTATCTAAATTGCATAAATAATTGATAAACTTACCTGGATGGTGCTGCGTCTTCGATGTATCTTCCGTACAATAAAAGCAGCGGGAAGAAGCAGGATGATAAGCGATATGCAGCCGAGATAACCGAGACCACCTGGTACATCTTTTGCAAGAATTGGAAAGCAAAGTGAAACTTAAATATCGTGCAAGATTCGCGAACTTATAAGAAAACGATACCAACATTTTACTTCACGAGTGGTAATCTCAATCCTCATCATTTCGTCGAAAATTTGTATTAAATAATTAAGACTGTTGTTACATCGATGATCCGCAGGGAAATTAATTTCATTTATTTTTCTTCGTCAAAACCCATAATACAGGATGACGTGATCGACAGGGCTTTTTCAGCAATGACCTGTATATTGACTAGGCGTTGGGGTTTAGCGGTTAGAGCGGCCGTCCCTTGCAAGGTCGGTTCTAGGTTCGATCCAGACTTTACATTGTAACCTATACAGCCTTCTACCAAAACGCTCAGTATTCTTAGAGTGGAAAAAGAAAGTTAAACACATAAAGCTACCAGACGGCTAGCCCCTTCTCTCGCATGGCGTTTCTAATATTTTTAAACCGTCTCATTCTCACTTAAACTCATGGTACCTCTAAGAATAACGAATGCGTGATGCAATCGTACTGTGAAGGCATTTTAATAAACATGAAATTAGTTTTTATGGAATTTTCTTTCATGCGTACTTTTATTCAATGCAAACATATTTAAACAATTGGAACAATTAAATATTCTTTTTTTGTGAAATACTTCTATAATACCTTTTGTGATTGTATTTTTGGCGCTTTCCGGTGCAGCCGAAGGTTGATCTGGACCACCTTGACCAGTGCCACCCTCTGGTGTCAACGTCACTTCCGGTGTTCGAGTAGCCTCTGTAAACAATACAAATTCATTCAAATTTATCACTTAATTAAATTAATGTGAAATTCAAACTTGTCTGCAAAGATCCATGACATCCAATTATATCCATACATTTCATACAAACCAATTATGAATCCCTGCCTTTCTTGTGTGTAAAGTAACATGTCAGATTACACGTTTTCTATTAACGGTGTGCAAACAGTCCCCTCGAGTGGACAGGACCAACGAAGCAAGAGCAAAAACATACCTCCATTGGGTTGACACGCCGGAAGTGAATCCGAGAAGATGTCACCACCCAGACAGGTCAGAGTTGGCCTTCCGCTGAGTGTAAATCCGGGGTCACATGTGAACGTGCACGTGGCGTTCACACGCATGCTTGACGCTGGTATGCAGTCAGAACGCAGACGGGACGGCAAGAAGGGGACTTGACAACCGGTTTCTGAACATGAGTAAAACATAATTGCAAATATGTGACAGTTACACTGTACAATGTTTGTTAATTCAGTTTACTTCACTTTGTAATATGGATTTTGGTATATACTTAAAAGAAAAATGAAAATAGTGTGCTCACATTGCGTTCACTGTGTGTTTACAATGTGACAGTGTTACGAAGCTATTAAAACGCTCCCATTTAAAATGGTCTACACAGTGAGTTCACATTATGGCACACTGTGTTTCTTACTGTGTTCAAATATAACAAAATCAAAAACACACAAAAAACAATGAAATAACACCTTGGCAATGCGGGATGTAACCGGGAAACACGCCGTCAGTATTACAGGTCAATGTTGAACTTCCGGTGATTCTATATCCGGGGTCACACTCAAATGCACACGTCGTATTTACGTCAACAAGAGCCCCGCTCTTGCAGTGTGAACGGGCGTGATCCGTGTACGATGGGACCTGACATCTCACCGCTATATAAAGAAGATATTCGAGAGGGAGATAAACAATGAAGATACATATTAATGTACAACATTATAGACATAGTATTTTGTTCTGTGTTATCATACATAAGCCCAACAAATCTAGTTACTAAGTTAACTAGAGGAAACATTGCTAGATAAACATTCTAGTGATTTTGGTTGTATTAACTAACCTTAACTAACCAAGCAAACAAAGTGGCTTAACGGTCAGACTGCCCGCCTCATGAACGGGAAGGGAAGTCCCGGATTCGAACCCTGATCTGGTCATACTGAAGGCTTTACAAATGGTTTCTAGCCGGTATTTATTGAATGGAGAAGGGAAAGTTAACACACGAAGTTACCAGATGGCTAGCCCCCTTCTGTAGCTTTCACTCTGTTTAGACGTGTGGCCTAGGGCTAAGGGATCGGAGAAAGGCACCGCTTTATGTGCCAATGTTGCACGGGAGGGATTTTTACTTTTGTATTAACTAACCTTTGCATGTCGGAAAGGGCTTGGTGAAGGTGCCGTCATCTTGACATGTGAGAGTTGATTCACCGACCAGTAAGTTCATGGGAGAATCACCGCAGTCAAACGAGCACTTGGAATCACATGAGATGTTGAATCCGGGCGGACAGGCCTGCACGTCGTTAGTACGGAGCGGGAAAGAGAAGTGGGGTACCGGACAAGGCTTTCCTGCACACAATGAATATACCAACGTGGTTTACGACATGAAGGCAACTGACCATGCTGGCTGGGAACTGTAATTATGATTTACAGGATAACCAGACCTGAATGCAGTGGGTACTATTTTTTTGTTTTAACAGTCACAGCTGTACTCGTATTACCAATTTGAGCATGGAGCCGGTTTTGGTTTTTCATATTTCTGTTAAGTTATAAAGATTTTGATGATTTAAGTGTTTAGATTCATAATGCGTTATAGAGATAAACTGATTTCGCACTGAATTTGTACACAGTTGCTATTATCATAATTACAACTGTGTACAACATCAGCGCACTGAGCTAGCGAATATCACCGTTGTTTGCTTATTTAAAGGTCATATGACATTCATTTACCGGGGAATTCTTTACACATCACTCAGTGTAAATACGAGATCGCATGATTCCAAACCAAACCCCAAACCTTACACAACCCTTGGTATTTTTAACCATAATAATGCCAGGGGAGGCATTATGGCCCCCCTCTGCGATTTTTCTGATTAATCTGGAACGCGTGAATATGATGACCCACCGCTTTGTGATTAATTTACTTTGAGTCTTGCGCATCTTAAAAACAAAATTGTCGATAACCGAACCAACCGTTACGAAATCATGTGACCTTTTGTCTTTGCATGTAAGCCCCAGAGATTATTTTCGTGAAATGTGTACTAAACATATGGAAATACAATTTGTTCCTAAAAATATATAGCATTGGTTAGTTGGTCATGTTTTTATATTAGGTGTTTGTTTTGATGGTCAAAATAGTTGAATGATAGTTAGAAATTAAATAAAACGATAACAAAAATACGATACACCAGTAGTTAAGAAAAAAGCGAATTGCATTCAAAACAATACAAAATAAAAGGATTAACTTGTGCTCCTCCAAATTTGTTGTATCATTATTTCAAATGATCCAAGAATATATGGAAAGAAAATCAAATGCATGTGCCAAAATGTACATTTTATTACCTAATTCACGTACATTACCATAAAATATGTAAATAAATAAATTTGTCAACAAATTTGAATAACTGTGCTATTCAGTTTACTTGACATGCGTGCACATTTTCGCGCCAATTTGGCGTTTCGCGGCCGAGATCTGTGCCTCCCGGCCGTAGAAAGACCTCAAATAGCCTGTCATGTTTAAGTTTAATGCCTAGATCCCTCTTTACTACTCTACCTTGTATTATCCCGAGGGACTTCAGATATTCGACCATAGCATCGAATGCCCGCTGTTTGCCAGCTTCCCGGTCCTCTTCATTATCAGCGAGTACCTTATGACCGGTTTCTATGTCCTTTACCATTATGTCCTCCACGGTAGGGTCAACGAAGATCTTATAAACGCGAGTGCGTGCTCTGTACTCCATGTCACGGCAGAATACTCGCACCTGTAGATTTACACAAATGATATGGTTGATGTACTTATAAGTGAGATGTTAAGATTATTATAGAAACTTCATAAGACACTACACAGTGCCTCGCATATGTTAATTATCATAATAAGGTAATCATTTATAAAGTTCTACATCAGTAGAATACATACTACATGTTCAAAGGGAATGATAGTTAGTGCAATATTTACGTTTGCTCAACTTCATATAAGTAGTAGGAGACCCTATGTGCAAAACCTATGCATACGTATAGTTTTTTTGTGTTTTTGTATAAATTTAATAAGAGTTATGTTTATAGCGATGCTGGCCATTGTTATTTAATTGTTGAAAATAAATTATAATAAGAAGTCTAATTGACAACAAAAGTCACATTTGGCTGATTGCCATTAGACAATAACAACAATTCCCACAACAAAATAATGACGATAACAATTAAAAACACCAAAACCAGCTAAAAGTACGACAATTGTAAAGTACTTGTGTGTATATAAAATTATTAATAATATTATTACACGATTTCGGGAAAGTAAGAATAGTATCAATAACTATACACAATTACGTATAGCATATATATTTTTGAGTATTGGTTCTTCCCATAACATTGTGAGGATTTTGGTTGCTTTTGAATGAATTTAAAAGTAAACTTTTACAAATGCTTCTTATCGAATTGCCCCAGAATTTTGTTGATTTCAAAATAATTTTTTAATTTGTCGAGAGGTCTTTTTGCGTCGTTTTGCAAAAGCAAATTCAAACTATTTATAAAGCCTATACATTTTTTTTGAAATGCCATAATCTATAAAAAAAATATATAAATAATTTGTCTAGAAACAGCCCTCTTAATTAGACATTCTTTATGTTTTCTAACATTCATGCATATTGAATTCTAAGTATAAGTTTGTATCGATAACAAATAAGCGCGCACACTCACACAAATAAACTCACACACACAAAGACGCACACACAAACGCACACGAACACACACACACACAAACACACACACACACACACACACACACACACAAACACACACAAACACCGTTTCATTATAATTCGTATTGTCTACTCACGCTGACATCAACTTCTTCGTTGTAAACATAATGAGGGAATTTGCTATGGTGTTTCCATTGTGCCTGAGCGTCTTGGGGTAAAGGAAACGATACGAAATACAGCCATAATGGTCAAAATGTTATTGAAATATTATCTTGCCTTTGTATGATATTCACAAGATTGCACAAATATTAAATACAACCTATAATTTGGTTTAAAAATGTGTATGTTACTAATCTCTATAATGCCTATTCTTTTTATTCGGTTCATATTATCACGAAAAAGACAAAGCCAAAATAATTTAATTTTAAATGTACATTTCATTCCATAACATGTTTGGCTCTGAATAATCTTAGCCCCTTTAAAAAGTTCGGATCGATCATATCGCTATTAATGTTGAATCATAACTCTTGTTCTAAGTGTCATTAAACTGAATGATTATTCCCCTTTAAAATAACACATTATTGGTAATGTAAAATGTTGGTATACGCTTTGCGCTTACACGGTACACAGGTTACTAATTGTAATCAAATTCCATCTCATGTTCTTACAAGTTAAATGCATGGGGTTTATCAACATTCATCACAGTCATGATTACTCTCAACGCAAGGCATTTTTGAAAGCTCACAGTGATTTTGGTTGTATTTGACAAAGTTAATTATGAGTAAATAAAGTGAACTACAATGATATCGCCACACATAGTCGGTTTTTTATGCAACGCGCACAATATTACAAAATTTAATGCATAACATTTTGTACGTATAACATTTTGATCTCGATCCTCCCATGCATGTACATTTACTATTAATAATACTAGATCGTATTTGTATAGCGCCTAATGCAGAGCTTATTATTATTATTCCTGGTCAATTGGTACAGTTCAGACCCGCACAAATATCTTGTACACATTTTCAACTCCCCGGGATAGCATAATAGCCGCGGGCAACCATATTGGTGCACCAAGCTAATTTTCACCAGACCAGGTACCCATTTATACACCTGGGTAGAGAGCAGCAATGTGGATTAAATGCCTTGCTGAAGGACACACGGAGTAGGCAGGGTTTGAACATGGGATCTCAGAATCGGAGAGCATGCGCTCTACCAATCTTGCATTACCACTCTCAAAATCTTCACGAATAAGGTGTAATTGGAAAAATAATAATCGTATCTAAAAGAGTCCGTCATTTTAAAGGTTACAGTCCCTTATTCCGAAGGTTCGTTATTCCGAAGGTTCAGTTATTCCGAAGGTTCGTTATTCCGAAGGTTCGTTATTCCGAAGGTTCGTTGTTCCGAAGGTTCGTTTAATATTCCGAGGGTTCGTTATTCCGAAGGTTCGCTATTCCTAAAATGAAATCGGGTTCGTTATTCCGAAGGTTCGTTTATCCGAAAATAAAATCGGGTTCGTTATTCCGAAGGTTCGTTATTCCGAAGGCTCGTTATTCCGAAGGTTCATTAGTCCGAAAATAAAATAGGGTTCGTTAATCCGAAAATGAAATCGGGTTAGTTATAATACTAAAATGAAATCGGGTTTGTTATAATACTATAATTTGTTTTTATTTTTCTTTATATAACTTGGAGCCTGCATTAAGCATGCCCCTCTCCCTTTCCCTACCTTGGCCAGACCAATCAAACATTTAAGTTTGTTTTATATTTTTATTTGATTAAGCAAGCCCCCCCCCCATAATCTATCCCACGTGGCTGTGCTAATCTAAAAGTATAGTTGTATTTTCTCTTAATTGAATACAGAACCTGTATTGAGCAAGCCCCCCCCCCCCCCCCCATCCCTTCCTTCTTTCCACTGGCTACGCCAATCTGAAATTATAATTATAACAAAGCCGATTTCATTTTAGGAATAGCGAACCTTCGGAATAACGAACCCTCGGAATAACGGACCTTCGGAATAACGAACCTTCGGAATAACGAACCCGATTTTATTTTAGGACTAATGAACCTTCGGAATAACGAACCCGATTTCATTTTAGGAATAGTGAACCTTCGAAATAACGAACCTTCGGAATAACGATCCTTCGGGACTACGAACCTTCGGAATAATGCAACAAATGTTCCGATTAACGAACCCTATTGCATTTTAGGATTAACGAACCCTCAGGTATACGAAATTTGCGTGTTCGGAATAACGAACCTTCGGAATAACGAAGCTCACCCATTTTTAAAGGACACTTATTGTCGAAAAATTGAACTTGAAAAAACTCTTGAACTGAAACTGTATTGTCTTCACCTCTGATCTCCCCCATTCTGTATTATAATGCCTATGCCCCAAAGCCATGTTAAATAGTAATACACACGCGATACCAAATGTAATGGACATGATTTAACAAGAAAACGGTCAATGCTGATAATAGTACTACGAACATCTGTATTATTACTACTACCTCTACTCCTACTACTACTTATACTACTGCTACTACTGCTACTACTACTACTACTACTACTACTACTACTACTACTACTACTACTACTACTTCTACTGCTACTACTACTACTACTACTTCTACTACCATGACTACTACTACTACTACTACTACTACTACTACTACTACTACTACTACTACTACTACTACTTATACTACTACTACTACTACTACTACTACTACTACTACTACTACTACTACTACTACTAATAATAATAATAATAATAATGGGGGGGGGGGGTGGGGGGTCTTGCCCCCCTAATAACATTTCAATCATGGTGTATATCTAATTTGATACCAGTGAATGAAAAACCACACCCTCCCATCACCCTTTCCTTGGGAATCGGTCTTGTCTACGTCTGGAATATTTTGTTCATGTTGTTGTATCACAGTTGAGCTTGATGCACTATTTACACTGTATACGTCAATTTACGAATATTATTTCTTTTTGGGGGGAGGGGTGTATCTTTGTTTTTCTTCATGAAATCAATATATACATGTATATCTTCTTCCGGTCGGTAGAATCATGACGCACTTACCCACATTATAGTACATGCCATCAAGTCAGAATTTCCTTCCTAAGTACGCACTAGATTGCACAGTTTGCACTTGTTAAATATAGGTATACTTCATAAGATTTACGTTTTAAGATTTAATCGAACGAGCATATATCATAATTGGAATGATTCCTTTATATTTCGAGACCCTGGAGGTCTGAATACGTAAACATGCACATTCAAATGAAATATGTCCTACCTTCGTCATAGTTAAGATGATGGAGCAGTTTCCTTGCAGTTGGTGATCGTTTCGGTTGCAAACGAGTAGACGAGTGTCCCTGAGAGGCCCCGCAAGTAACCAGGTATACCACAGATATTACATATCCTTTTTTCAAACAGAGAATTTCTTGTTTATTTTTAGATGAGATATTATATCAGTAAGGATTACAATGCGTTACAAGTAGGCACGGCTCTGCATAAATAAAGTAGACACAAACTGCAATATGAATAAAACAGGGCCCACTTGATAAAGCAGGCCTCTGTGGTACTAAATGAGGTTACAGTCCGTTATTCCGAAGGTTCGTTATTCCGAAGGTTCAGTTATTCCGAAGGTTCGTTATTCCGAAGGTTCGTTATTCCGAAGGTTCGTTATTCCGAAGGTTCGTTATTCCGAAGGTTCGTTATTCCGAAGGTTCGTTATTCCGAAGGTTCGTTGATCCGAAAATAAAATAGGGTTCGTTATTCCGAAGGTTCGTTATTCCGAAGGTTCGTTATTCCGAAGGTTCGTTGATCCGAAAATAAAATCGGGTTCGTTATTCCGAAAATTAAATCGGGCTTGTTATAATACTATAGTTTGTGTTTTGTTTATTTAATTTACAGCCTGCATTAAGCATACCCCTCCCCCTTTCCCTCCCTTGGTCAGACCAATCAAACATTTTAGTTTATTTTATCTCTTTATATGAAATTATAGCATTATAACAAACCCAAATTCATTTTCGGATTAACGAACCCGATTTCATTTTAGGAATAGCGAACCTTCGGAATAACGAACCTTCGGAATAACGGACCTTCGGAATAACGAACCTTCGGAATAACGAACCCGATTTCATTTTAGGAATAGCGAACCTTCGGAATAACGAACCTTCGGAATAACGAACCTTCGGAATAACGAACCTTCGGAATAACGAACCTTCGGAATAACGAACCTTCGGAATAATGCAACAAATGTTCGAATTAACGAACCCTATTTCATTTTCGGATTAACGAACACTCAGGTATAGGAAATTTGCGTGTTCGGAATAACGAACCTTCGGAATAACGAACCTTCGGAATAACGAACCTTCGGAATAACGAACCGCACCCCTAAATGAACGGTCCCTGTGATTCCTGTTGCTACGCCACTGTTTCCCACAGTATGCATATTTATTTGGCGTGTTGGTTATCTTCAGCGCGTCTGGGAGTCAGTTGGTTATAAAGGCCATCGTACAATATATCCCAGTATGTACTTTTATATCGAGGGAATCAATGGAACAGTTTATGCTCACAACAATTGGACTCTGACGTCATTATTAGAGAAGTTTAATTGAACGGTACTGGGTCCTGTTTCATTAAAAGTTTTTAGTTGCTAATGTCCAATTATTGTAAATTTTGTGCCAACAGTCAACCAACATGGGACAATAAGAACACTGTTTTGGTATCCCAAAAAGCTTGATGTTTTCAACAACTAGACAAGTGTATTATTCGACCCTTTATCTGCATTTATCTTTTTCTAGAAATGTTGGTGGAATGGTTTGTAAATTGCTGTTACTAACGTTATTTCAACATACCTATTATCAGGATTGAAGTGAATGGTGATGTCAGACCCATTGTACTCAGTCGATCTGTGGCTATGTCGCTCTTAGCCAACAATCCACTGTATGCTATGATTACATACGGTAGGTCCTACACGTTGAGATAAAATGGGTTGATTAGATTATAATTGAAACTGGATGGAATACGGTAGAAGCAAATTCTAGTTTTAGTTTTAATTCAACTTCAAGTTCATTTTAGTGTCCAAATATGGCAATATGTTTCTTTACACGTAGTTTCACAATGGATATACAATACGCATACAAGTACACTGTTGATTTTGTTTAGATCCAACTTCATTCCTTTTTCCTCTTTTTGTGGCCCGTGACTCATTTTAGACTAATTATAATGATCATTTAATTTGTCCAAACTCCTTAGTAACAATAAATGGTTTCATGAATTGCATTGATTAATATAGCCTTTTGTTTCGAGCTTTGTAAGGCATGACATTTTAAGATTGGCCCCTTTCCCTTTCCAAAGCGTATGTCCAATAAGTCAACGTTATGGGTAATTTCTCAGAGTTGGCTTTCAACAGAGGCTCTCTAAACCCTATCCGTTCAATGACATCGGCTACACGCAAAACAATGCTTGTGCTCTACCATGAAGGGGTATGTCAATAAGCAATTTCCTCTATTTCGTTGGAACATCGCAGGTTACGGTCTGTACAATCCTCAAAAGTCATCAAGAGGAGGGTAAATTAAGGCCACGGGAATCTCTTGGACGTCCACGATTGACCACCAGGATAGATGATCGCAAATTGCTTAACCTGTGCCGTAGAAACCGGAAATGCCACCAAGGAGCCTTCGCCATCTATAGAGAAGGCACTATGGAATCAACGTCTTCCGCCAAACTGTACATGGTCATCGAGCAAGACAAACTACCATGTGTCCACTCCAAATCATGCAACACATATTTACCGGACTTCCCTGGACGAGGTTCAGAGTTCAGAAGATTGCCGCTTGGACGTTAGTGATATGTCATCTTAATGCATAAGAGCCTTGACCAAGCATATGGAAGACAAATGGTTGGTCGATTACGTGGAGTTCCAACATTACTGCATTCACAAAACGACTTAAGTATGGGCAGGTATTCAATATGGCTGTAAAACGCCACTGGAGGTGCCATGTGGAAATGTCGACGCCATCGTCCACCGGGACATTATGTTAAACTACTGTCTCGCACACGCAATACGAGCCCACGGAGACCATTTCCGCCTGTAGGACAACAACGCTATGTCCCAGAGGGCAGCTGCAGTTAGATAATTTCTTGATGAGAAGGGGTTGCAGCAGTTACCATGGCCTGCTTCTTACCCGGATACGAGCCATTTTGAACATGCCTGGGATTTCCTAGCCGGGAGCCATCAATTGCAGAGGCAACTTTCTCCATACGCAACAAGATTTAGTTCGGGTTTTGACCAATGAGTGGTCAGCGTCAACATGCCTAATGACAACATCCTGTGATGTCTTAAGCACTGACCCTAGTCAGTGGTGGCCCAATCAAGAGTTAAGGGTCATATTCGATATAAGTGACTGACTGAATGATAAACATATGAATATTGACAATTTCATGCTTAATGATTCTCTCCAACATGTGTTACCTTGAATTCTGACCAAAGATGTAAACTGTAACAAAATCCTTAATTGTGCTGTTGTTTTGTCCCCTTTTCTGTTTTGCCCCCAATATACACTTGGTGAAGGATATGGTCCTTTTATTTCACTGTGATATGATTGTAAGAACTTGATAAGGTCACATACACCACGATCATCAGAATGAGAGTTCATCTGCATTGGTAATTCATACGATATCCATTTTAAACTTTTGATTTGTATTGTGATCAAAATTTAAAATTTGATATTTTACCACTATTATCATTAATTATTCACATTGACAAATTCAACTTCGTGATACGTTGTAAAAACGAATATTCCAGTGTATTATCAGTATCGACAACTACATACAGAGAACAAATTTAACTAATAATGTTCAAAATTATAATACTCCACAAACAAAAAGTGAAGTGCAGGTAGGCTTAAAGGGATAGTTCAGTTTTGGTATAGAGGGCTCTTCGAGAAAATACTTTTTTTAGAGGTAATGAAAAACTAAGGGTAGAAGTTAAGAAGAGCACACAATCGTAAAGGCAGAAACAACTTTATTTGATCACAATCGGTTTAGAAACAGCCCGAGATATCCATTAGTATTTTGTTGTAAAGAAATGTTGTGGACAACTTGCATTCAGTAGTTAAACAAATATTAACAAATTTAACAGCCGTGTAACTTTAAATTATGTTTGACCGAAACTGTACCATTTCTTTAACAACGTCATACTGGCATTAACACAATACTAAATTATGATTACTATTCACATGAATCTAAATACCTATCCATATATTAACATGAAATATATGAAGAACAACAAATCTAATTAAAAACAATTAAAATGCATCGCAATTTTTCCATTTTTTTTGTTATCAAATATTATGTTTCATTCTTAAGATTAATATAGACATTACAACCTGCACAATGTGGAACTTGTTGAAAACAAGAAATATGTTTGTAACAAATATCAAATATATTTACAAAGACGATGCATCAACATTATGAATCAATATTTATAAACACATTTCCCTTTTTGGTCTTACTATATAAAAACAAATATTTTTTCAATATTGTTTACCTTTTATGTAGTCCTACTGCAGCTCATCTGTAGTTGGTGGGATCTATCGTAATGCAATTTAAAAGTAAGAACACGGTCACTGAGTGTTACTCAAATTAAGATATCACCCTTTTAGATAATTCCAGCACCACTATCAACCTGCACTGAGCTCGGTAGCAACTGTACTTTCATTCGCCACAAATATAAGTGCTGGCCGAGTACAACCATTATGTGAATGCAATTTCCGCAAACGATTATTGGCAGATACAATGTATAGGCTCATGCAAAAATCCCTCTTATATAAACTATTGCGACACACTCGTATTCTTTTGTCAATTGCTTGATTATCTGTCAATAATGTATTGTACAAATCGTTGTTGTGTGAGAATAATGACATGCATGGGATGCATGCAAGCCATTCAGCCAATGTCAGTCGTCAGATAAAGGTAGTTCGGATTCGTAAATTAGACGAGTGGTGCCACCTTGCGAACGCCTTGCGCACAGTGTGAAATACGTAGTATGTGTTCAGTGTGATGCAGTACACACAAACTAGCCTAGTTCATAATGGCGAACCCCAATGTACATATGTAACATATGCACGTATGACGACCTCTATAATGATAATATTTTTTGATTAATTTCGTTATTTACACAAATATAAACAACGAGAAACTATAACATGTAATATTTTCCACTAATTCAAACTGGAAATGATTGTCTGAAGATTGTCATCAAATAACCCATTGTGTACGGGAAACTTGTGGAGATAGCAACATCTAGTATGGAACAGGTTAAAGTGGTCCAATAACTTTGCCATATTCAACTAAAATCACTTGCACATTTCGATTATACCTTGATATTTGGCTTATGATAACAGTGAAATGAAACGGGTTTTGTCAAAATCTTCCCTAATTATCAAAAGATTTAACATTGAATTGAAAAGTGTTCAATAACGCTTTTTGTTTGTAGTCAAAATCAACGTGCATTAGATGTCGAAATCTGAAATAAATATTCACTTTTTCGCTAGTTTATCATTGTTCCTTTCCTTCATGTTCTATTAAAATATTATATTTGTTCATATCATACCGAATCATTATATATGATTGAAGCCTGATATATCACCAAAGAAAAACATCCCAATGAAGTCAATATATCACTGTAAACACAATATAGGCTGACATACATTGGGATTGGAACATCTAGTAGGAAATCCTGAGCCTAACCCTACGTTCAGTACAATGTAGGCTCACCAAAAAATCCCTCTTGTATGGAGTATTGCGACATAATATTTGTGTTCTTTTGTCAAGTATTTGTTTTCTGTCGATACTCTATTCACATCAAGCATGCAACAAACACCCCCGCAACTGTACCCTCGTGTGAATAAATGTATTACACTTCCCTACAATCATATCAGGGAATTGTAATAAAAATACAAAGAAACTTTGGCTTATATACTGTACAATTTTCGCTTCTGTTCCCACTTGCTCCACCTAAATGTGTTTCCACTTGCTCCACCTAAATGTGTTCCCACTTGCTCCACCTAAATGTGTTCTCACTTGCTCCATCTAAATGTGTTCCCACTTGCTCCATCTAAATGTGTTCCCACTTGCTCCACCTAAATGTGTTCCCACTAGCTCCACCTAAATGTGTTCCCACTTGCTCCACCTAAATGTGTTCTCACTTGCTCCAGCTTAATGTGTTCCCACTTGCTCCACCTAAATGTGTTTTCACTTGCTCCACCTAAATGTGTTCACACTTGTTCAACCTAAATGTGTTTTCACTTGCTTCACCTAAATGTGTTCACACTTGTTCAACCTAAATGTGTTTTCACTTGTTCAACCTAAATGTGTTTTCACTTGCTTCACCTAAATGTGTTCACACTTGTTCAACCTAAATGTGTTTTCACTTGCTCCATCTAAATGTGTTCCCACTTGCTCCACCTAAATGTGTTCCCACTTGATCCACCTAAATGTGTTCCCACTTGCTCCACCTAAATGTGTTTTCACTTGCTCCACCTAAATGTGTTCACACTTGTTCAACCTAAATGTGTTTTCACTTGCTTCACCTAAATGTGTTCACACTTGTTCAACCTAAATGTGTTCCCACTTGCTCCATCTAAATGTGTTTCCACTTGCTCCACCTAAATGTGTTCTCACTTGCTCCACCTAAATGTGTGTCCCTATCTTGTAACACTGTTGTCCTGCAAAACCAACTTTCTTTAACAAGTTGAAAGACAATAGTAATTCCAAGACAAGGACACACTGGACAATAATTGTTACATCATTTTCTGGAATTTTATATTTGTTCCTGTGTTTTAACTAGCTCTACAATTCCACCCAAATACTTTTCTATTTGTTGTTATGATTAACTCTGTGCACCATATCTGGCCTGGGTATACATTATTATTTATGAATAAGCTTGATTTGTGATCAATCTCTTTATTCAACCATTTGTAAAGGCTTTTTTTTTTCTAACCAAATTGAATAAAAAACCATTAGTAACACGTGGTCAATCTAAATGTGTTCCCACTTGCTCCACCTAAATGTGTTTCAATTTGCTCCAGCTGTATATGTTCCTACTTGCTCCACCAAAATGTGCTCTCACTTGCTCCACCTAAATGTGTACACACTTGCTCCACCTAAATGTGTTCACACTTGCTCCACCTAAATGTGTTCTCACTTGCTCTACCTATATAAAATGTGTTCCCACTTGCTCCAACTAAATGTGTTCCCACTTGCTCCACCTAAATGTGTTCCCACTTGCTCCACCTAAATGTGTTCACACTTGCTCAACCTAAATGTGTTCCCACTTGCTCCACCTAAATGTGTTCCCACTTGCTCCACCTAAATGTGTTCTCACTTGCTCCACCTAAATGTGTGTCCCTATCTTGTAACACTGTTGTCCTGCAAAACCAACTTTTTTTAACAAGTTGAAAGACAATAGTAATTCCAAGACAAGGACACACTGGACAATAATTGTTACATCATTTTCTGGAATTTTATATTTGTTCCTGTGTTTTAACTAGCTCTACAATTCCACCCAAATACTTTGCTATTTCTTGTTATGATTAACTCTATGCACCATATCTGGCCTGGGTATACATTATTATTTATGAATAAGCTTGATTTGTGATCAATCTCTTTATTCAACCATTTGTAAAGGCTTTTTTTTTCTAACCAAATTTTATAAAAACCATTAGTAACACGTGGTCAATCAATTCAATACGAATAGGATTTATTTTTGACTTCTTCGTTTTTGAAGACAAACTGGCGCAAAACAATGAAAATAACAAGCACTTTACCAAAACAAAAATGTATGTTCCTTATTTCCAATGTTTGTGATAAAATATGCGAATGTGATTTTTCATGATATCTGCAAACATTTTAAGATTAAAAATGTCACTTTGGTTCAGGTTTATTAACCTACTGCGTATCAACTCAAGAAATTGAATACACGCATTATCATATTCTGTAATGTGTTTGCTTACCCATGTGAAGGTCACCTCTACAATGACTTTGCGGACATAATGGGCCCCTACAACCCATCAAAAGCCATGCAATACCATGATCCATGTTCTAATCTTGCAAAATAATGGTACAAAGTTACATTTTCCTATATAAACTGGTCCATCTGGCGAAAACAATTCAGTAATGTCGGAATTCAGCGCATTGTCATGTTTGTCATTATATTATCTCTAAAAGTGACGTCATAAGGTGACCCTTACTGAATGTGTATGATTGCATCTTATAGAGGTTGACCTGCTTGACAAATATGAAAGCGGTCGACCTAACAATAACATAATTGCCCCCTTGGACATGGGAATTTCAGAATAGCGTGGGCTATAAAGGGTTAGGTATTTTTCAAACACAAAATTAAACAATTGGTGTTCCTCAGAGGTCTGTTCTGGGACCAACTTTATTTCTTATATATATTAATGATTTGCCTAACTCGTCAAAATATTTTAATTTTAGATTATTTGCAGATGACTCTAATTTATTCTATACGTTTAATCCAGATGAAAGACACATTGATTTGACATAAGTGTGCATGAATATGAAGGATATTATTAAATGGTGTAATGCCAATAAATTGACAATCAATGTGAACAAAACTAAATATTTTTTATTTCAAAATAAACGAAGACATTTCGTAGTGTCGGGTCAGCTGTTAATTAATGAAAACATTCTATAATCTGTGGATTCAACATCGTTTATTGGCATCATTATTGATAACAATTTAAGTTGGAAAAGACATTGTAAAGAATGTGTGCAATACAGTCAGTAAAAAAATAAGAATTTTATATAGAATGAGACATTTTGTTTCGAGAAAATTGTTGGTTATGCTTTATAATTCTTTATAATTCTTTGTAATGCTTTATAATGCTTTATAATTCATTCTTCCACATATAACGTATGGTCTAGAGGTTTGGGGTTCAGCAAAAAAAAAAATAATAATTGATTTCTGTGTTGATGCTTCAGAAACGAATCGCACGGGTCTTAGCATTTTTTTAAGCAATACCGTTATATGATTTGGGTATTCATGCATGATTTGATAAATAATAATTTACCTCATAGATTCATTGATTACTTCTCATTTATTGAGCATCCGTATGAAACGTGGAATAAAAGGAAATGTAATATAAACGTCACTGGCGTAAATCTGTTCGGAAAGCACAATGCATTGGGGGGTCGAGCAATTGTTCATAAACCGTTTGTGAACAAATTGCTCGACCCCCCAATGCATTGTGTTTTCCGGACAGATTTACGCCAGTGATAAACGTTATTAAAATTAAAACAAACGTTGGAAAACAATCTATATTATATTCAGGACCACATTTGTGGAATCAACTATCGATTAATTTAAGAGAAAATAATAGGCGGAAAAGCTTTTGCCAAGCTAAATAGATATACATTTAATCATTCATTTTCCTATCTGTTATTATTATAAATATTGTATATGTATATAAGTATGTAATATGTAAGCGAGAAGTAAACTAATACATACAGCTTCGGTTTCTTCCAATATATTAATAATTGCAAGGAGTAATCATAAATGATTAAGAAGGAAGAATAATAGTAGGCGTAGCTTAATAAGCAATGTTCCTCCTTTTAATCCGCCAAATGAAAAAAGGCACTGGTCGAAAAATTGGTCTCCGCCAGGACTCGAACCTGGGTCTCCGGCTTGGAACGCCGATGCCTTAACCACTAGGCCACGGGGACCGTGTGATTGAAGACAGATCCAGTTCAGGTCATTGGCAAGCCAATCTCTCGGCCCTTTGTGCTCAAGTATTCATGGGGAAGGAGTTACGAACAATGCAAGCCGCCTTTACTTCAGCTGGATCACAATAGAGTGATTCAAGTATTAGTTAGAACATATAAGCGAGAAGTAAACTAATACATACAGCTTCGGTTTCTTCCAATATATAAATAATTGCAAGGAGTAATCATAAATGATTAAGAAGGAAGAATAATAGTAGGGGTAGCTTAATAAGCAATGTTCCTCCTTTTAATCCGCCAAATTAAAAAAGGCACTGGTCGAAAAATTGGTTTCCGCCAGGACTCGAACCTGGGACTCCGGCTTGAAACGCCGATGCCTTAACCACTAGGCCACGAGGACCGTGTGATTGAAGACAGATCCAGTTCAGGTCATTGACAAGCCAATCTCTTGGCCCTTTGTGCTCAAGTATTCATGGGGAAGGAGTTACGAACAATGCAAGCCGCCTTTACTTCAGCTGGATCACAATAGAGTGATTCAAGTATTAGTTAGAACATATAAGCGAGAGGTAAACTAATACATACAGCTTCGGTTTCTTCCAATATATAAATAATTGCAAGGAGTAATCATAAATGATTAAGAAGGAAGAATAATAGTAGGCGTAGCTTAATAAGCAAAGTTCCTCCTTTTAATCCGCCAAATGAAATAAGGCACTGGTCGAAAAATTGGTCTCCGCCAGTACTCGAACCTGGGTCTCCGGCTTGGAACGCCGATGCTATAACCACTAGGCCACGGGGACCGTGTGATTGAAGACAGATCCAGTTCAGGTCATTGGCAAGCCAATCTCTTGGCCCTTTGTGCTCAAGTATTCATGGGGAAGGAGTTACGAACAATGCAAGCCGCCTTTACTTCAGCTGGATCACAATAGAGTGATTCAAGTATTAGTTAGAACATATAAGCGAGAAGTAAACTAATACATACAGCTTCGGTTTCTTCCAATATATAAATAATTGCAAGGAGTAATCATAAATGATTAAGAAGGAAGAATAATAGTAGGCGTAGCTTAATAAGCAATGTTCCTCCTTTTAATCCGCCAAATGAAAAAAGGCACTGGTCGAAAAATTGGTCTCCGCCAGGACTCGAACCTGGGTCTCCGGCTTGGAACGCCGATGCCTTAACCACTAGGCCACGGGGACCGTGTGATTGAAGACAGATCCAGTTCAGGTCATTGGCAAGCCAATCTCTCGGCCCTTTGTGCTCAAGTATTCATGGGGAAGGAGTTACGAACAATGCAAGCCGCCTTTACTTCAGCTGGATCACAATAGAGTGATTCAAGTATTAGTTAGAACATATAAGCGAGAAGTAAACTAATACATACAGCTTCGGTTTCTTCCAATATATAAATAATTACAAGGAGTAATCATAAATGATTAAGAAGGAAGAATAATAGTAGGCGTAGCTTAATAAGCAATGTTCCTCCTTTTAATCCGCCAAATTAAAAAAGGCACTGGTCGAACAATTGGTTTCCGCCAGGACTCGAACCTGGGACTCCGGCTTGAAACGCCGATGCCTTAACCACTAGGCCACGGGGACCGTGTGATTGAAGACAGATCCAGTTCAGGTCATTGACAAGCCAATCTCTTGGCCCTTTGTGCTCAAGTATTCATGGGGAAGGAGTTACGAACAATGCAAGCCGCCTTTACTTCAGCTGGATCACAATAGAGTGATTCAAGTATTAGTTAGAACATATAAGCGAGAAGTAAACTAATACATACAGCTTCGGTTTCTTCCAATATATAAATAATTGCAAGGAGTAATCATAAATGATTAAGAAGGAAGAATAATAGTAGGCGTAGCTTAATAAGCAATGTTCCTCCTTTTAATCCGCCAAATTAAAAAAGGCACTGGTCGAAAAATTGGTTTCCGCCAGGACTCGAACCTGGGACTCCGGCTTGAAACGCCGATGCCTTAACCACTAGGCCACGGGGACCGTGTGATTGAAGACAGATCCAGTTCAGGTCATTGACAAGCCAATCTCTTGGCCCTTTGTGCTCAAGTATTCATGGGGAAGGAGTTACGAACAATGCAAGCCGCCTTTACTTCAGCTGGATCACAATAGAGTGATTCAAGTATTAGTTAGAACATATAAGCGAGAAGTAAACTAATACATACAGCTTCGGTTTCTTCCAATATATAAATAATTGCAAGGAGTAATCATAAATGATTAAGAAGGAAGAATAATAGTAGGCGTAGCTTAATAAGCAAAGTTCCTCCTTTTAATCCGCCAAATGAAATAAGGCACTGGTCGAAAAATTGGTCTCCGCCAGTACTCGAACCTGGGTCTCCGGCTTGGAACGCCGATGCTATAACCACTAGGCCACGGGGACCGTGTGATTGAAGACAGATCCAGTTCAGGTCATTGGCAAGCCAATCTCTTGGCCCTTTGTGCTCAAGTATTCATGGGGAAGGAGTTACGAACAATGCAAGCCGCCTTTACTTCAGCTGGATCACAATAGAGTGATTCAAGTATTAGTTAGAACATATAAGCGAGAAGTAAACTAATACATACAGCTTCGGTTTCTTCCAATATATAAATAATTGCAAGGAGTAATCATAAATGATTAAGAAGGAAGAATAATAGTAGGCGTAGCTTAATAAGCAATGTTCCTCCTTTTAATCCGCCAAATGAAAAAAGGCACTGGTCGAAAAATTGGTCTCCGCCAGGACTCGAACCTGGGTCTCCGGCTTGGAACGCCGATGCCTTAACCACTAGGCCACGGGGACCGTGTGATTGAAGACAGATCCAGTTCAGGTCATTGGCAAGCCAATCTCTCGGCCCTTTGTGCTCAAGTATTCATGGGGAAGGAGTTACGAACAATGCAAGCCGCCTTTACTTCAGCTGGATCACAATAGAGTGATTCAAGTATTAGTTAGAACATATAAGCGAGAAGTAAACTAATACATACAGCTTCGGTTTCTTCCAATATATAAATAATTGCAAGGAGTAATCATAAATGATTAAGAAGGAAGAATAATAGTAGGCGTAGCTTAATAAGCAAAGTTCCTCCTTTTAATCCGCCAAATGAAATAAGGCACTGGTCGAAAAATTGGTCTCCGCCAGTACTCGAACCTGGGTCTCCGGCTTGGAACGCCGATGCTATAACCACTAGGCCACGGGGACCGTGTGATTGAAGACAGATCCAGTTCAGGTCATTGGCAAGCCAATCTCTTGGCCCTTTGTGCTCAAGTATTCATGGGGAAGGAGTTACGAACAATGCAAGCCGCCTTTACTTCAGCTGGATCACAATAGAGTGATTCAAGTATTAGTTAGAACATATAAGCGAGAAGTAAACTAATACATACAGCTTCGGTTTCTTCCAATATATAAATAATTGCAAGGAGTAATCATAAATGATTAAGAAGGAAGAATAATAGTAGGCGTAGCTTAATAAGCAAAGTTCCTCCTTTTAATCCGCCAAATGAAATAAGGCACTGGTCGAAAAATTGGTCTCCGCCAGTACTCGAACCTGGGTCTCCGGCTTGGAACGCCGATGCTATAACCACTAGGCCACGGGGACCGTGTGATTGAAGACAGATCCAGTTCAGGTCATTGGCAAGCCAATCTCTTGGCCCTTTGTGCTCAAGTATTCATGGGGAAGGAGTTACGAACAATGCAAGCCGCCTTTACTTCAGCTGGATCACAATAGAGTGATTCAAGTATTAGTTAGAACATATAAGCGAGAAGTAAACTAATACATACAGCTTCGGTTTCTTCCAATATATAAATAATTGCAAGGAGTAATCATAAATGATTAAGAAGGAAGAATAATAGTAGGCGTAGCTTAATAAGCAATGTTCCTCCTTTTAATCCGCCAAATGAAAAAAGGCACTGGTCGAAAAATTGGTCTCCGCCAGGACTCGAACCTGGGTCTCCGGCTTGGAACGCCGATGCCTTAACCACTAGGCCACGGGGACCGTGTGATTGAAGACAGATCCAGTTCAGGTCATTGGCAAGCCAATCTCTCGGCCCTTTGTGCTCAAGTATTCATGGGGAAGGAGTTACGAACAATGCAAGCCGCCTTTACTTCAGCTGGATCACAATAGAGTGATTCAAGTATTAGTTAGAACATATAAGCGAGAAGTAAACTAATACATACAGCTTCGGTTTCTTCCAATATATAAATAATTACAAGGAGTAATCATAAATGATTAAGAAGGAAGAATAATAGTAGGCGTAGCTTAATAAGCAATGTTCCTCCTTTTAATCCGCCAAATTAAAAAAGGCACTGGTCGAACAATTGGTTTCCGCCAGGACTCGAACCTGGGACTCCGGCTTGAAACGCCGATGCCTTAACCACTAGGCCACGGGGACCGTGTGATTGAAGACAGATCCAGTTCAGGTCATTGACAAGCCAATCTCTTGGCCCTTTGTGCTCAAGTATTCATGGGGAAGGAGTTACGAACAATGCAAGCCGCCTTTACTTCAGCTGGATCACAATAGAGTGATTCAAGTATTAGTTAGAACATATAAGCGAGAAGTAAACTAATACATACAGCTTCGGTTTCTTCCAATATATAAATAATTGCAAGGAGTAATCATAAATGATTAAGAAGGAAGAATAATAGTAGGCGTAGCTTAATAAGCAATGTTCCTCCTTTTAATCCGCCAAATTAAAAAAGGCACTGGTCGAAAAATTGGTTTCCGCCAGGACTCGAACCTGGGACTCCGGCTTGAAACGCCGATGCCTTAACCACTAGGCCACGGGGACCGTGTGATTGAAGACAGATCCAGTTCAGGTCATTGACAAGCCAATCTCTTGGCCCTTTGTGCTCAAGTATTCATGGGGAAGGAGTTACGAACAATGCAAGCCGCCTTTACTTCAGCTGGATCACAATAGAGTGATTCAAGTATTAGTTAGAACATATAAGCGAGAAGTAAACTAATACATACAGCTTCGGTTTCTTTCAATATATAAATAATTGCAAGGAGTAATCATAAATGATTACGAAGGAAGAATAATAGTAGGCGTAGCTTAATAAGCAATGTTGCTCCTTTTAATCCGCCAAATGAAATAAGGCACTGGTCGAAAAATTGGTCTCCGCCAGTACTCGAACCTGGGTCTCCGGCTTGGAACGCCGATGCCTTAACCACTAGGCCACGGGGACCGTGTGATTGAAGACAGATCCAGTTCAGGTCATTGGCAAGCCAATCTCTTGGTCCTTTGTGCTCAAGTATTCATGGGGAAGGAGTTACGAACAATGCAAGCCGCCTTTACTTCAGCTGGATCACAATAGAGTGATTCAAGTATTAGTTAGAACATATAAGCGAGAAGTAAACTAATACATACAGCTTCGGTTTCTTCCAATATATAAATAATTGCAAGGAGTAATCATAAATGATTAAGAAGGAAGAATAATAGTAGGCGTAGCTTAATAAGGCAAGACGTCCAAATTCTGTTAATACGATCGGCGAAGAGCGGCGATGTAGCACAAAAGAATGTTTTCATTCGTCTGGACGATACCCAAATATTGTATAAGAAGCTCATTAAAATTCAGACCTTGCTCATTATAAGTCTGATCTTTTGTCTGTGATTGTATTGTAAGTTTCCGGTCGCTCCGACGCGTCGGAACGATCGTTAAATACTTATCTTTTGTTAAAAAACGCACTTTTCTTATCCCTTCGAAAGCCGAGTTATTTCATTGTTATAGTTCTAATTCGTCCCGACGATACAAGACGCACTAATCCATTCCCCGTGAAGCCAATACTGTTGATTGTGATGAGGTTGATTCGTCGCGACGATGTCCACCCTCTTTTGTTAGAAAATGCACTTAATCCGTCCCCTGTGAAGCCAATCTAGTTTATTGAGATAACGTTAATTCGTCCGGACGATACTTGCACTCTTTTGTTAGAGGACGCACTAATCTATTCCTGCTGAAGCCAAAAAGTTCATTGTGATAATGTTGACTCATCGGGACGATGCCCACCAACTTTAAACGTCTTTCTCTTTAAAGCCCATCTATAGTTTCCATTGCGATGCTCTATTTGTTAGAACGATTCATCCTCTATAAAAGCAATTTGCGTTTATCGCTTTTACGCGAAAGCATGATATCTTGATTGTTATTTTAGTGATTTTAACATTTGAATACTCCGAATGGGTTGTTAAACTGCACATACGGACGTTATTCCGATTCTCCGGGAAAAATCTGAAGAATCATTCGGGCGAAAATGGAAACGGGTTCGTTGAAAAGAAAAAAATAATTGAATGTACATGTAGTTCGTTCATCCGAAATTGAAATAGGATTTGTTAATCAAAACATCAAATAACCTAAAGGATATTTTGGAGTAACATACGTTATTTCTTGATCGGATTTACTAACCTTCCGGAATTACGAGACTTCAGATTAATGGGAAAATACTGGGATAAACGAACCCTAGTTAATTGTCAGATTAACCAGCACCTAATGTATACAGTCATGTGGGTATGTGTGTCTGTTTTCGGTTTCTTGCGTGTATGTGTGTTTATTTATGTTTGACTGTATGTGTATGTGTGTGTGTGTGTGTGTGTGTGTGTGTGTGTGGGGGGGGGGGGGTGTTTGTTTGTCATTTTTGTGCGGGAGGAAACATTACTATAGTATGAGGCAGATATTGCACATAATTATGACGTTTATGACGAAAGACGGAACGTGTGGTATATTATTATTATTTTCATTAGTAGTATTATTATTATCATTATTATCGTTATTATTATTGTGAACGCGTGTGGATTGAAGAATAATGAAGGTAGTGAACAGGACAAGTCGATTACAGCCAATTTGCATATGTCTAGGACGGGAACGGCGTCGTCATCCCCACATGCCACAAGTATGATCAAGGTACATTCAAACCTGTACTGGTGGCCACCTGCCGTCAGCGGCCACTTGAAATTCTCCCCGAGACAAATGCAGTGCCGTATGTACTGTCTAGCCTATAGCGGCCACCTGCCTAACGCGGCCAACGGATTAAGTTTCCCGATCTCATTTTTCTTCCGCTTAAAGCGGGCATCAAGGATCGGTTTGGCCGTAACTGCGGGCGTGGACGGTTGTCATTTTCCGATGCAGACATAGCCGCGGCCATTACAGCGTACGCAGCATGTTACTTAGACTATAAGGCCAGTTTCCAGCTTTATAGCTAAATATCGAACTATACCCCTAGTCTAGTCTAAGATCTATCCTTGCTTTGGAAAACTGCCGCCTATATTACGAACATCAAATTTTGAAGCTGTTTGTATTGTTTACTGTCTATTTTGACTCACACATGGAAAACGTCAAGTGCTTTCAGCTGAGATACACACTTCAATTCAGATTAGCAAGCAAACTTGCGGCCTATTCAATTCAACACTGCTGGTAGAACTTCCGTGTTATTGTAAGTGCACGCATTGTTAGCTCTCTGGCCGGCCGTAATCCTCAATTGATCACCGCCGGCCTGCTGGCTGCTCCGTATCACGCTAAGCAGCGGCGGCACGGACTTTGATTGTGCGAAGTGTGCACCGTACGTGACTAGCTCAGCGCTCTGCTGTATGTTAGTACCACTGACCTCTACTAATGACGGGCGGCTGCACGTTGATTGGCCATTCAAAAATGAGGCCGCCGCGCGCGCACGGCGGCCATATTGAGACCATCATCATGGACCGTCGATAACCCGCTGTTTATAGTGTGTAACATTCGTAAACCTTTTCCAGATTAATTTTACCAATTGTTCTCGTTAGATAAAAAGTGTTGATTGTATTCTGATATGGGATGGCACATTACATAGCATTTGGCTGTACAAATCGAAATGAAAATGACATACAAAAGGCTGAAATCACGTTTCATAGGCGAGTTGTTTGCAGTCATTGGGCCGCCTATATACAGTCCCATGTGTTTTGTTTTATGTAGTTCAAGTTCTTGATATATTATATACCTCTACAATTATGTGTCATGATTAGTAGTAATTTATTTTAAAAGTATACAGTTCATAGTTCTGCTCATGAGTGCAGGTATAATTTTATTCATATCTACTGGAATTTTGCACGAGAAATTAAAGGTGCACCTGTAAAGTGTCTAGCTCCATGAAAATTACTTGGAGCTTCCTCGTTTCTCTTATATCGTGTCGTTTAGCAATATCTGACACTTTACAGGTGCACCTTTAAGATTAAAAGAACACCCCAACCAATCATATTATTTCAATAGAATCAGAGGAAATATTCTTTTAGAGCTGGCAGTAAGGTTTGGGGTTGGTTTTAGCGC
>JBAMJV010004516.1:0-105846 GCA_037951105.1 Echinarachnius parma
CGTCTAGTGTATTGGTTCTCTTGTTAAATACATCCCATTTAAATGCACGGTGTACAGTAGTATATACATGAATTAAAACCCAAATGTGATGATTGTTGCATTGCGTGACATAACGCCATATATGATAAATAATGATGTTTGCAGTATAAGTAGTATTTCTGTTTTACACGGATTAAAGGTATTTTTGTATATGGGTGCATGTGTTCAATTACATATGACAAATTATAAATGTGTTTTTACTCGTCAGTGCTATAGAGGTATAAATTGCTGAATATTCTTTGCGGGGTTTATATAACAATATCCAGGAAGGTTTTCATGTATGGCCGTTCAGTGTTGTTGCATTAGCATTACTTGGATAATGAACTTATTGTAATAGTTCCTAAGAAGAGTAAAACGTAGATTGCCAATTTGGGCAATGTAATGAAATAACTTGTTATGAACTAATCATACTATTTTAGAACAGTATTAAACGTAGATTGTAAATCTTGGAAGGGAAAAATAATAGGTAACACAATGAGTATAGGGTCCTAGGGGTAGGGAACCAATTTACTGCATTTACGAGCATCTGTAACACTGCACAATCCAGGACGGCTGACCTTAAGTAATTTGCATTTTCAATAGTACTGTTTCACTGACGCTTGAACCTGTTATAATCAATGTGTTGTCATAATTAAGATATATACCTTTAACCCTAAGGATCTTGTTACAGCTTTAAATTGTGAATTATCTCGGCTATTGTATTGTGTTGTATTGCACATGTATATAATGTAACAATAAGGTGGAAGATAACGATAATGTACATTTATTTGAAGAAAAAAAAGTTGTATAATTATTATGTAGCCTCCCTGTGATACTAAGTCCCTTTTAAGGGATCTATTGAAATTGTCCAAATCCTCAATATTGCACAACACAAGGCCGTCTTGTAAAACAGGCACTTATTAAACGGGGCTACCCTGTTTTTTTTAAGAAGACTGAATAAATAAATAAATGAATAAACAAATAAGATCCAATCGGAATTATAGCGGTTCCCTCGTACCTTGTCGTATTTGTATTAACAATAGAAGAATAGGACAGGTTTCGGTTTTTTCGAATTTACCAATGAAATGTTCAGATATTAAACTATCCACTGGATAGTCCTAAACGAGTACAAAGTCAGTGCAAAGAATAAGTGCATATCACTTTTCATCTTTGTATCGATACTCAGCCATATAACGTCCATTAAACTTGAACTTTACACAATTCCAGTGGACAAATTAAATAAGAATACACATTGTATCAACCATTTATTACTTTCTTGACTTGTAAAACATAGTTACTAAATCCTTTTAATATTTAGTGTATTTGAATATGGCTTTGTGTTGAGTAATATGCAAATATATATCAGGGCTACGCATATACCAGCTCCGTGGGGTTACCCCTATCATGATTCCACTTGGTAGCGTCGGGTTACAGAAGGTCAGATAAGTATGGTGATAATGTGGGTCTAATGGCTCAGTCACATTTGCCACGGCGGCCGTACAGTCTTATATTTCTACGGCGAATTTCAAGTATAGGGCCGCCGTAGCATTTCTACGGTCACACACTTTAGCAGTCACATTTGCCACGGCCGCCGCACGGCGTATTTTTAATGAGGAGGCCGCCTTTGAAAGTGATGACGCACGGTCGCCTTTGAGCGTCCCTGCGGTGGCCGTAGGTTTTGACAAATACCAAGGCAGACGCAAGGCGCCTGCAAGGCTACCGCAGGGGGATCGTACGGCAACCGTGGTGGTCAGACTGACGCTACCGCTTCTGGTAGCCACATGTGGCGTGGATAATCTGAATAGCACATAAGGGTTGCCCCCAAACAAACGGAATGGGACAATTCCCAAAATATAGTTACACAAAGATTATATCCATTGGATATGTTGTCTTTTTAGATACAAATTATTCCAAAAACAGTAAGTTTGAACGAGTAGGGCAGCCTACGGCGCAAGCAAGGCCACCGTACACCCGACGTACGGTTGACGTGGTACCGTTCTACGGCATGCTACGGCGTGTCTCATTGCTAGGGCGAACGTAGAAAAAAAAAAAAAAATCTGCGCTAAAATTCCACTGCGATACCTGCGGCCTGTAAAATATACGGATACGTCGTACGGGGACTCTGTGGCCACAGCATATTTTCTGCGGCTGCCGCACGTTTCTCTCGATTTTGAGGGCGTACGGCCACCGTACGCTCGCCGTAGAGCAAATGTGACTATAGAATAAGGTGTGTTTATCGCTAGCTAGTTATCTGAATTTTACAATCAGTAAGCATAATAATTATCACCAGTGTAATCGTAATAACTGGGGAAGGGGGCTGCAGACTTCACACACTATTACTAGTCGGTAATACATACATGCTATACTTGTCAGTCGAATTATTAATTTCAAGTCAAATACTTCTCCATAATTATTGTCTGGCATTTATAACAAGGTAAGGATCCAATAATATTACGGTTATCGTAATAACAATGTGTGCAAAAGGCTGCAAAAAATCAACCATTAACACGGATAATACATGAAATATGAAGTGCAAGGCGGTGTATATATTCAGTGGCGTAGATGGGGAGGGGAGAGGGAGGGTTATTCTAAGTTTAAATCAAAGACTGTAACAAAATACCATTATTAAAAGCATCGATGCTGATAATCGCAACATGCCATTGCATTAAAACAATCACGATGCATGATGTATGTAATTGCTCTAAAGAGGGAATCAAATACAACAGTAAAAGAGTGAACAGTAAACATGGACAGTTATGATCAAATGGATATATATCAGATGGTGGATTATGATTGATAAGGACCTAGTTTCCTCTCTCATGGAAGAAATCGAGTCACTATTCATAACATCGTCTGATCATTAACCCTACCAAGCCTAAGAGGGGGGGGGGGGGGGGCGGGGGGGGGGGGGGGGGGGAGGCTGAATGAGGCCCCCACCCCTACCGATTTTTTGTACTACCTCGTCCACATTTTTCATCCAATTTTCACCAAATTCGGCGACTTTCCTAAAATTGTATAAGGAGCATTGTGGTATGAAATGTTAAGGTGTCAGATTTTCCTGTTGCCATGGTAACCACTTCTGAAAGGCATGTTTGTCAATTTAAGTCTTATTTTGTTTACCTTGCACTAAACAAGTAAATCCCTGTAATTTCTGAAAAGTTTTCTATTTGAAATTTATAAACTGTACAAAAGTAAAGTCGCAATATCAGAAACATTATAACACTTTTTTTTTCTTCGTTTGTCTTTGTTTTTCAAGAACAAAATGGAGGAAAATAATAGAAATAATAAGAATGACTAAAAGAAAATAAGGTTTCTCATAATTTTCTGATATGGTTTCTTCTAAATTTAAATTGAACAACCTTTCCATACAAAACGGAAGGTATTGACATGGTATTTTCATCTTCAATTAGTAACAGTATCTAGTAAACTTATATAATTTATATAGAACATTATATAACACAAAATTTGTGTAATATGTGTACAGTATAATATGTGACCTTACACCACAAAACGACCGTTATGTCGCTGTGGTTGTTTCTCTTTTATTAGCTAAAATAGTCAAATATTGTTCAAAATATGAGATTTAGGATTTTGGTATTCTGAATAAACAAATGTTAATCTACCTTCTGAGAAATTTTGAGCGTCAGAAATCATGTTAAAATATTAATTTTTAATTTAATAAATGTGATATTATTACAGCCCATGAATAGAGACAGATCTTTTAAACGGCCCGTTTCTCCCTTATTTCAAAAATGCACCAGCCATATTCCATATCTTTGCATTCATTTTGAAAGGGTTTGCTTAGTCAAATATGACAAATTATATTACCACTTTAAAGGTTATCGCTTCTATTTTAACGTTATATGAAATCAGCACATCAGTTTTCCCGACTTATTGGTCGTTTTGTGGTGTAAGGTCACATATAGGTTTTGTAAATTCATTGTACTGTCCAGGCATTGACATGAATTAGTTTATTCATATCGGTTAAGGGCAAAATGGCGCAAAACAATGAATATAATAAGAATTAAGTCATATATAGTTTTGATCTCTTTTTATGATTAAAATCTGCTAATGAGGGTTTCTTATGATGTCAACAAACATTTCGATATGAAAAAGTTCATAGGGTAAAAATTGAAGAAATTGCATACGTAAATTATCATGTACTGTAATGTGCTTGATGTGTGAAGTTGTGTGAAGATCACATCCACAATGACTTTGCGGACCTAATGGGCCTCTAAATCCTATCAAATTCCACAGAAATGTCCTGAAAAATGAAATTCAAATTCGTACGTACAAAGGTCTACACTAACAGGCATTTCAAACCGCTATTTAATGTGGGTGATTCAAATGATAGATAAACCTGGTTTTCATTATTTGAACAACACTTAATGATGTCGTAAACCATGTTTTTGTTTGCTTTGATAGATTGATAGTTAAGATGTTGGCGAGTGTGTTGACCACGGGACTGAGTAGGTTGTGTACAAAGTCTACGGGGATGTCATACACTCGTAGGGAACGGGTTAATTAATAGCAATAGGGTTTAGCAAAATGAACATAAACTAAGAACTTATCTGGAACATTCTAGATCGTAAGATTATGTAAAGGGATTTAGTAATTATACTGAAATATGAACAAAGAATACTGAGATATGGGTAATGAATTGCATATTTCTGCGATCTACAATGTCCAGTGAGTGGTATGTAAACAAATCCATGTGAAATTACTGCTGTGCAAGCGATTTATGTATGCGAGGTGGGCGGTTATATATATGAACGAAACGGAATTGATATAAGGTAACGTATTGCCATACGTTTCCATACAATGACAGTTATTCCCTGGAAGTATATCAATGATAATCTAGACTTTGAATTCGTCATATGATGATGTCAGGAAACATAATCGGCCAAAGTTTTGTATTAAATCGTATGTACAACTCGTGTATTCTATTTGGGTGTATCTATACGTTTAAAAAGGCTATGGCAGAATATACAAAGGCATGTTTTAGCATATTTTGACAATTTGAGCTCGCGCATGTATGTGTCAGATCTAGATACTGTATTTACCAAGTCTGACTTGATAGGTGTGGTTCTGTTATATGTGATTAGTACTCAAAGCAATAAGGCAACAACAAACGAGATATATAATTCAAGATATTCTTTTAATCCAAGCACCCAGCTCTAAATATCTATCAAATCTCAATAAACCATCATTGGTTAAAGGGTTAGCATACACTGAATGTACAAATAGGCTTTATCACATGAATTCACATACTGAGCAGTATAGACAATGTATAATCATCTTGTTTTCAAATGATCACGATTATTTATCCAATCTTATTCTAGAAATAATTGGTCAATCCAAACAAAGCATAAAACAAAGTAATTTGATTACAGCATAATCGTCACAAGCTAGAGCAAACAAAACAAAAAATAAGTAATCGTATCAAATTAACGAACTGAACAAAACATAACTATTATTAATCACAAAATAATAATCAGAGATAGTTCAGTTATCATTATTAATTATATTATGGGATAAATTAATGGGTGGATAGCACCTTAAAGTTCAGTTGTAGCTGTTGACACCGATCCTCGCGAAGACCAGAGGGTGAAGTATTCGCAAGAGATTCAAGTTGAAGTTGCAGACCCAGTCTGCAATGATGTGAAGCGCGCGGTGGTTGAATTCACCATGACGGGTTTCGTGGACGACGATCAACGACTGCACCGCGATACTGTGGAGATCTAGGCCCGTAGTGGAGATACCCGTTGAGCAGCCAGGCCGGAGCCGGGTGGAACCCAGGTGTAGACCTTTTGCCATATCGTGTGATATGGACTCATAGCCAATGTACATTGGGCATTACGGCCCAAAAAAACAAAACTTACTATGTGAAATTCACATCACTACGATATACTATACTCACGTAATAAGATGCAACAAAAGATGCAATCATTAAAATAAAGTGTGTTATCACATGAAACAGTCCAAAAAGTGTTTTTTCCTGTCGAAATGAAGTCCATCAAAACCACAGAAATCCTGGTGTGTACATTTACACGAGTTGACTATCGGGAACTGAATTTTTAATGTCGTACGCAGATGGCGCTATTTAATCTCACGTATCGATAATTCGCGGTGGCGATATTTTGGCCAAACTTGAGTCTCTAAATTTTGGAGACCTCGACTAGCCTCGATGATCAAGGAGTTTTCCATTTATTTTGCCTTGCCTTTCTCAATACGCCATGCCTCAATACCTTGTAATGTCATGATCGGTAACAGGGTGCCACACCTATCTTTACCCAGGACGAAGACAATTCGGGCAAGTTTTTTCTCGGTTTGATTACCGAGATGAGATATGAATAATGGGCTACATGGATTCGGTAGAAATTGATTGCGGCTTGAACGAAAACTAACATGGTGTAATCAGAGTAGAACCGATATCAGTATTGAATGCGTGTATTATATCGCGAAGATGTTGTTTACATAGCATGTGCATAGCCATTATACATGTCGGTGTGTTGGAAATACACAGTGGACGAAGAGGAGGTGAGCATAAAGTTCGTTTTTTCTGTTTGTTCTAAATTAGTAACTGAAGTAAAACAGGGACTAAATTTGCTTTGGCATTATATACATGCGAGTGTGTGTGAATGAGGGGTATAATATGTCAAATTTTGATGTCAGAAAAAAATTTGTTCACAAGGGAAAAATGAGCTACCGGTTTTTTACAGTAGTAACGCAAGGGGCTTACGCAGTAAGGGTGGATGGAACCCATGTGGAGCCAGTTCTGAGCCGGATCGGCGTATCAGGAGCTTATAAGCCGGAATGAGCCCATAATGTAAGAGGAGGGTTGGAGCCCGAGTTGGAGATCTCCGTTGAAGCTATCCGTTGAAGCTCACATTAGAGATGTCCGTTGAAGCCTCGCAGCATCCGAGTAGGAGTTAGAGATCTCAGTTGAAGCCTCGGAGCATCCGAGTAGGAGTTAGCGCCAGATCAGAGGTTAGAGTTAGAGATCTCCGTTGAAGCTCACGTTAGATGTAGAGATACTCGTTAGAGGTTAGAGATCTCCATTGAAGTTAGAGCCCAGCTGGTTCCTAATGGGGAAAGTTAAAGCCAATAGTTCATAACATTTGCTTTCTCCATTTACAATCAAACACCAGCTGTCAAGTAATGATTATGACAATGAATGTATATAATATATAGCCATAATCTCAAACATAAAATACATGGAATGCCAAATTAATTTGTGAACTCATCTAATTTTCACATATATTTCATAAAAAGGCGCAATTTCTACAATCATTATATCCAAATGCCTCACATAAATAATTAGGACATTGTATGCAATATGTCCATGCTATTTAATTGCATAAGACTTTCCTAATATCAATTAATCAGGCTTTCAAAACATAAATGAAATACAAATAAACTTTAAAGTTATGTGCTTTAAAATTATCAACTAATACACGTATGCATAAATATTAACTCATCTCAATACATATAATTGTTAAATTATATAGTTAACATTAACTGGTATTAAAGCTGGTATAGTATATCGTATTGAGTGTATATAACTATAACATACATGTATTACTAAATTTCTAACAAAATGAAATCAACAAAACTTACAGATTCATGTTGTCATGACAGATGCAGAAATTATGGTGACGGCGAGCGTGGCAGGGCTTTACCCAGCATGGTGGTTCACTGTAGCTTTCCGGCATACATGTACATGGCATAAGGTGAAATCACCCCTAGCACAAATCGAGCTAGTCTCTGGTGTATCCATGACCATACAAATGCACGTCCTTCTCTCACGATGTCTGATGCTATCTGTGCCACTTGACTCTTCTCTCATATCCAAGTTAATCACAGCACCCACATCCAGCGCACATTAACAAAAAGATGTTCCCACCAAAATCAATCTGAATACATCTCATTGGAGGTGACCCAATCACACAAAACTAGGCAAAACCAGTTCCACTGCAATCTTATTCACTACCCTGGATATGTACTTAGGCCTGCATACCAAACCTATACAATGTTCACATTGTACAATAAACAATATACATTCAACTTCTGTGCACACTACACCTATACAGTTCTTACTTAGCATGAACACACTCACTATTGTTCCAACAGGGATGGTTCCATCTAAAGCTAAACCATATATACAATAACCCTTAACAGTATGCTTGTGTGCACACTAAATATATACAAATCCGGGGTCATATACCTTTAAACACATACTCACACATTACATAAAAGGAAGAAGTCACAAATGACTGAATTTTATGTCTCAAATGTGGATGCCCATTTCTAAAAACGAAGTCACTCCGTGACAGTATGTTTATCTTTGAAGCGCTCGTACTCCCCCATTATGCATCTTAACATACTGGGATTTAGTGGAAGCGTTGACGGGGTATCATAATCCAGAGTAATGAAGTAAACAATTGTTTTCCTTATCCACGCGCACTTTACGACACGCGTATGTAAAACGTAAACATTTGATTTTCCACTTAATTCCAGTACTTTTAGATGCATAATGGGGGAATGCAAGCGCTTCAAAGATAAACATACATGCGCGAGCTAAAATTGTCAAAATATGGTAAAACATGCCATTGATTATGTTAGAAGACAATTTCAGCTACAGCGTATTAACATTTGAGAGAAAAACCCCCAAAACAAGCGAGATACGGTCAAAAGACCATCATCATTCGAAACGAGATGCATTAAAATATCAACAACAAAAACGTAACTTCAACGTGCCATAGGATGCTTTTAGAATATCCGATAAAGCCAGATGATGTATGAAATCGCATCTACAACTGGTATACATTTCAAATTTGACAAAGAATGGGGGGCTATCTATACGCTTTAGGAAATTATGGCTATTTTGCATGCGCGCGTAATTTTGACTTTGACGCATGCGTACTCCGTTATTATGAGTCAACAATGACTCAAATTAATACGTTGCATTGAGGATTGTATGTGAAAAAAAGAATTTTTTCCTGTTCATTTGTGTTAAGCCGGCGCAGACAGAGCCGACTCGACCCGATCCGACTGGTTTTAATCAGGCTAGAGTTGGGCCCGGTCGGTCGGAGCAGATTCATCGTGTTGAATCGGCCCCAACTGGCATCCGACTGTCTCTCGACTGGCAAAATGTGTGTCGCGAGGCACTAAAAACTGAGCCGATCGGAATGACAACCAGTCGAGTCGGCTCTGTCTGCGCCGGGCATTACGCGCGCAAATACGAGTGCGCCGACACGCACGCGCGGACATTTTTGAAACGCTTAAAATTGGCTGAAACATATAGTAAATTACTTGGGTTGGGGTATATTCGTGACAATTGATTTATCTGCTCTTGAGAAATGCGACGAACAAAATTGATGGGAAGAATAAATAAATAAAAAATAAAAAATAAATGAATACAAATTTTGACGAAATCAATAGGAGATACGTTTGCTATACGTATCACCTAATGAAACAGTTTGGTGTCAAACTTCTATTAGTAAGAGGAATGCAACCAGGCATGAAATAACCACTAGAGAAGTAAATGAGTTTGGTGAGTTCAGAAAAGGGTACTGTAGACGACTACAGCATGTGACGGTGTCTACTATAATACCAAACACCGTTCATGACAAAAGTTAGCATGTTTTGTTTTGTCTCTACAGGTCGGTGGTAGATTCACAGAGAGCAACAACTGGATACGTGACCTGAGCATTACCATGCCTGTCTCCCTGTGTGAGTGGAGGGTGAGGATTGGGAGATTCTTCCAAAGACCTCCGGCCGAGATCGATACGTGTGGCTGCCACACAACGAAGACGAGGAAGATAACCAGTGAGAATGAAAAGAAGAGAAAGCGGAAGAAATGGCGGGAAAGAGAGAAAAGAAAAAGACAACGGACCTTGTCGAAACTAATAAAAAATAAAAAGCCTAAAGTAAAGGCTCTACTTAGGAAATACAAGAGGAAAAGGCGAACAGGAACTAGACCACCGATGAAGGGAGAAGATACTCGCGATAAGTTATCATTAACAGTTAAGGAAATCCTGTCAACATGGTTAAGAGACCAAGTACGAAGTCATCTTACCCATGCAGGTGCTGAAGGCGACGGTCTTGTAGACAACGCCCACATGACCAGCAGGGACCAATCCAAAACTTCGTCCAACTCGTCAACTCAGACCAACATTCATGCACACATCATGAACACAGGACCAATGCAACGAAGAATCAGCATTGATGGCAGCGGAAACTCAACATCTGAGAATGAGACTACAAAGACCGGCTATTCACAAAGCGTATTTCAACGATGTAGGGACCATCTCCGACGTCTTACATCACAAACTGGAAAGGTACGGCACTGGTCATAGGCAACGTCAGCAAAATAATTGTGGGATGGGGGTCATAGCATATACATTAGGCCCGGTCACACAGATGGAAATAAATTGCGATAAAAATTTCGAGAACAAAAAAATGCCATGTGGACATAACAAATTCGAAAATAATCGCGATGCAAATCGCGTTAATGCGATTTAAAATGAAATAATCGCGATTAATTGCCGCGTGGGCGGCGTGTGTGAACCGTCAACATGCATATTATATGATCAAAAGTACATGTCCCATCATGCACAGCGCTTCGGTCATTTATGTACGCATGCGGCTCGCACGCCGTTCTGCATGCGGTTTGAGCTAGTGCGATTTGTTCTATGTGTGAACGAGCGCAATTAATTTCGAAATTCGAATCGCGATGCTAATTTCGAAATTATTTCCATTCATCTGAACGGGCTCAAATTATTTCGGATTAACTGTTGTTATAAGCAATCATCAAAGTTTAATGTTCGAATTGTACATTATGCAAATTTTCAAATTGTTGTTTACTTTACCTGATTTAAATGGCAATTGTACAAAAAAGGGGGTCAATGAATTTTAGAGTTTACGGTATATATACAAAATCACAAAAACAAAACGTGGACAGCATACATCAGACTGTTTTTATACGCAAAACAGTCTGTCACACCAGTAGAAACAAAATGCATGGGTCAATTCCTTAAAAAAGATTATTTCGTCAATTAAACCTCCATAGTTGTCAAAGAGAGTTATTAGGTCTCTCTTATATTTTATTTTATTCCAAATATGCAGGAATTCTGCACAGGAGCAAATGTTGAACTAACACTTCGTATTTTGTTAAGACAGCTTTGTGTTTATAATTCAAGACAATTTAGAGCATTATAGATCAATATATTATTTCCTTATTTATTTGAACCAGAAATCTACCCCTCGAAAGTCGCATACTGAGAATCGCACATCTATGAAGAGTAGTTGTAAACGTTTGTGGAAGCTGTTCATCTCCAAGCTTCACCTCACGAGGGCGGGAGACGTGGAAACCAACCCTGGACCAAAGGCAACGTCAAAGAATGAGTAAATATTGTATTTCTAACCAACTGATAAAAACAATCAAATAAATTAAACTGCAAAATCTTGGATCTGGCTAGTACATATTACAAGAGTATTAGTCAGTCAGAATAAGATCGTAATTTTATTCAAAGCGGGTTGATAAAAACAGATAAGGCGGGTGACATTTTGTCAGATTTGATCATTCGATGAATTGTTGGTAAGCTTCAAATTCTAGTTTGCTTTGGTTGGTAAAATAAGTAGGCAGTTGTATTACCAAAATAGGTTTCTTAATTCCCTGTTTGTGCATTGATCTGCGTGGTATGACAATACACTTAATTTCAGCATTAATATGTTTACGTGATTATGAATAAGTTAAAGGGGACGTCCGGGCGATTTTCAGCAGTTTCCAGGGGAAAGTACAATATTTTAGGAGTCTATATCCTTTTTCCCGATGAGAAAAGACCATCAGAATCATTCACAATCAGTTTTCGAAAAAAATAAGGTAATTCTTCTTGTTCGAATCGGCCGCGAGCAGCCCCGAGTAGAATCTGTCCCAGGATGCATTGCGCATGACGTAGCAGCCTCACATTCATCAGCCCTCGGCCGCAAAATTTGCAGCCGGCCAGATCTCAGAGCAACACCATCGGGAATTAGATAACAGGTAGGACTGTTGGGGAATTCATGACAATTTCCCCATATTTGCAGACACCATTTTCATAATTCCTATTTGATTATTTGTCTCCACTAATATTACAAATATTATTGCCAAATAAAGGCGCATCCTCACTCTTAAATCGCTTCGAGGAGACGAGGAAATCTCCGATATGATTTTAGAAACACGCACCGTACCCAGCCCGCGGTTGTCCGGCCGCCCGCCAGCGCAGCACAGGCAGCTGGACCGCTGCTGCGCGGCGGCTTTATCCGATCGAATCTCATAAAGCGGTCTGCAAAAATGCAGTGTTTCGCGCTCAAATTCATCTTTGTATGCTTTTTATACGGCAATAAAATGATACGGCAGGTATCGATGCTTTGCTGGATTTATGTAACAATATTTACGGAAATATAGTTACAGAACATTCAGAATTACCTCAGTTTTGAGCAAAATATTACTTTTCCCGAAGTAAAACATTCAAAATTCAAGCGCTTGTTACGCGAGCGAGACTCTCACTAAGCGATTGAACATAGCAGAAAATCAGATCGATATCATAATTATAACGTAATCATGCACGTAGTCTGCGCCATTCGCAAATTGACAACAAATTTGCGCTAGGTTCAGTTCATCTGGTCCGAGCCAGTTAGGAAATTATCGGGAGATTATCAGCTCATTTTGTTGCCGTTTTTGCAGGTAATTGTTCTCGTATTTGTTTTAAAAGCCTTGCAAACATGTAAGTAAAATAAGAGATAGTCTAGAATAGGTGCGATCGTGATAATCTTGCATTTTCGTTCCTTTTCGGCACTTTTTAAGAGTGCAACTTACAAGGCAGTTGGCGCGCTAGCTAGCTACCTCTCTCGCAGCGCGGGGCCTGCCGAAACTCTGGCAGACCTTCTAGTGCGTGTTTCCGTATCATTCAATTGACAGGTTTTTTTTTCCGACGCACATGTTAATGATAATTTTGCGAAAATAACCACTCATACGGTAAAATATGTACTTTTACACTAACATTGGGCAATTTTCTAGATTTTTTTCTTTTCATTTCCGATGTTGCAAATTTCACATTGAAAAGTCGGGCAACGGGAAATTTGACGATATCTAAGTTTGTGTTTTTGCGCAGACGACTCGATTCCTGCAATATTTGTACGTTTTGACGTCAAATGTGTCAATTCCAATGTTGGCGAGCCATCTAGCGCACATTTCCCTCTCATTTGCTGGGTTGGGAATGGCGAAACAAATGCTTTTCTGGCCATTGCCTGGCTTATTCGAACATCCACACGCTTGACACATCGGCATTTTAGCAAGCGAAGTGAAGCAAAATATAGCAGCCGATTCACCGGGGTAGCGCGCGCAAAGTGAGGCTGATACATCACGCCGTCACGTGATCTTTCTCGCTAGCGTACAGAAAGTGAACATTTACGATTCAAAACTAGTGACACTAAAAATTCGATTGTGACAGGTTTGGAGGGTGTTTTTTTAAATTAAAAGTAGGTAGTTTTGGTCTTTGATTTATGTAAAAATATGCTAGAATGTTTTAAAAATCGTCCGGACGTCTCCTTTAATAATAAAGTGTGTATACAATAGGGAGACCTATACAAATGGTCATTGAGTGGAATTTAATTCGTGAAATTGTTCATGTTTTGTTGAACATCAGCAGATTTCAAATGGTGTTCAATCAAAACTTGCAATTAATTGATACGATAATATCTTGAAGCAAGGTATTGTTAATGGTCAAGTAAGGTTTAACTAATATAGAAGATTAATGTGTTCATATTTTGCTTCAGCTTTGCCGCTATCCTGCGTGCTGTTGCTCGAGACGTGGTTGACCATGACAATATTGAAGCATTAGGTGTACGACTAGCATTCGCACAGGGGGAAATAGACAACTACCTCAAAACCAACATGCGGTTCCATCGCGTGACTAGTGAAGGGACGCTGCAGATGCTAAGCGACTGGCACAACACTGTGGGAAAAGCTGAGGAGAGGTCTGCCTTAAGAGAAGCTCTGGTGAAGGCAAACCTACGTAGGATAGCAGATGAACATGTTCCAGAAGGTAAGTGATAATAGGTTAAATATAATTATCCTCTTTGTTCCGCTGATATGTTCTAAAGGGCGGTTCTGAGTTATATGTGCCACCATGTATTTTCCCCATATCACCAGTTGCATTTTCAACATACATGTATGTATTTGGTAAAATTCATACGTAATCCGTAATTATGTTGGAAAAGCACTGCTTCTTGTGTAAAAATGTATATAAAATCGTTAGGACGGTAATAATAGTTCAAACATGCATTTTCTTGATTATAGATGCTTTATTTGTATACTATCAATTCTCTGCAGATAGTAAGTTTCAAACATGCTCAACTCTTTCCGAAAAGCAGCTTGAAGATTGTGCTACTGACTTACGGTCTTTCTATCGGAGGCATATCTGCAAGATAAGAGATGACCCTCTCGACCCCACTTCACTCCGTCCATTGGAGGAGATCTACACCAACCTCATGATGCTCACCGAAGATGGCAGATATTGGAAGGACCTAAAATACGATGACCTTCTCAACATCGACAACAATGGCAAACCGGCCAAGCGGCTTATGGTGCAGGGTGAAGCTGGAGCAGGCAAGACCACCTTCTGTGCAAAGATAGTATGGGACTGGGTGCAAAAAACTCACTTCACACAATTCAAAATGGTTCTTATCATCCCACTTAGAGAATCTGAGCAGTATACCGTTGGAGAACTAGTAAAAGGCTATCTTAGCTCTAATAATCCGATTTCAGCCGGCCAGCTTGATAAATACATTTTGCTAAATCCAGACCAGTTTCTCGTCATTCTTGACGGTCTTAATGAGTTCAAAAGAACTGTTGCCAAGTCAAATATACAAATGTCACATGAAAATTACATAGACATTGTAAAAACTCTGACATCAGATCAACTAGAAAACTGCCTCGTGTTGGTGACGACACGGCCTTGGAAAGCAGACGAGATCAGATGGAAAGCGAAACTCAAGGCATTGTATTCCTTCATCCGTGTTGAAGGTTTCAATAGGAACGATATTTCAGGTTACATAACCAAATATTTTAGGAATGATGAAACAAAAGCGCACACACTAATCCAATGTATAAATGATAATGACATCATATCCGAACACATGGCCCCATATCCTATTTACATAGCTATGCTATGTTTGATGTGGAGGGAGCAGGGGAATGAGAAAAGAACAGAATTACAAAAGCTACAGACATTTTCACAGATATTTAAGGGGATGTTTCTATTCTTGAGAGAGCATTTTGCCATTAAAGGTTTGGATCTAGATGATCCATCACTAGAGGTGCATCTCAAAGAAATAGATGACCACTTGAACTCAGTTTCCCAGATCGCATTCAATGGCCTTTTGAAACGAAAGATGATTTTCAAAGAAAATGATTTCAAAGACTGTCCCGATGCCATGAAAACGGCGTGTAAAATCGGAGTTCTTACGAAAGAAAGAAAGCGTATCCCCAATGTACATTTGCATGGTATTTCCCATGCCCGGTTACAACCTACTGTGTACTTCCCCCATAAGCTCTTTCAAGAGTTTGTGGCGGGAATGTACCTTAATGTCCTATACCATTCAAACCGTACTGAATACAACAGAGTGATCAACGAGGTACTACTCCCTGGCAAGAACGAGTTCATGTATCTGCTGTATTTCGGTACAGCACTGAGCAAGGAGGTTGGGATCGATATCATAACTAGGATGGGTAAACACGCTGATAGAGATACACATGATTTCATCGTGGATGTAGCCTTTGAATGCCATGATAGAGATGCAGCTGATCTGGTGAAGACCACTGTCCTACGTAAGATGACATCGTTGGAGATAGACAAGAAGAAGAGTGCACACACAATACTAGGATACATGTTTCTAGCACCGGATATGGTAAGTCACTATCACGTTATTACATTCCGGACTAGTCGAGGTGCACCTATAGAGACTATAAATTGAGGGATGATACAGTGTATTATTACTATTAGTTTGTTTGAATGACTGAAACTGGTGTAGATATTTCAAAACACGAATTTACAACAATCGAGTCTATTATTATCCGAAATACGTTGGCAATTATAAAAGGGAGGGTTAATTAACTACATCATTATGAGAATCATGATATCAATAATGAAACACGTTTCAATTGCTTTTTAAACACATGTATGTATGTAGCTTATGTTTTCTCTTCTTTTATGCATTTTTTATGTTTTCGTATATCAATTTGTATTGTTATAACTATGTTGTTTTGTTGTTAGTAATTGATACGTTGTGTTATATTCATGCTGCATGATGTTTGTTCGTGCAATGCCTTTATTAGAAGTAGGGCTTCTCCTTCAATAATTACTAGGTTGGATATATGTAACGCCTTAATATAAACAATATCCAACATATCCACTCCTGACGACGGATAGTCAACCTATTCGAAACGTCGAGCCACTCCTACCATCCACCCTCTCATCCAGGGGCGTCGATTACGGGGGGGATGGGGGGGGGGGGGGGGATATATCCCCCCCCCCAATATTTCAGTTGGGGGGGATGGCCTGTATTATCATCCCCCCCCCAATATTTTGGGAAATAAATATAAAATAACATTAAAATAAAGGAGCATTGCCCCCTCTCTTGAATGGTAGTTGTTACTATAATCTTCTTTAAACCACTTTTGATAATGCTAAACTGTCCAAATCCAAAATCTTCCGGGGCTGCGCCCCTGCAACCCCCATTAAGGTTATTTGACCCAGTCCCGGCCCTGTACTCATTGAATAATTTAATTCAGGACTTCTCCATTGACACACTTTCAGGCGATTCTGGCCAACTGACCACTGTGCGTCTGCGCTTTGCTCACTAAAATTGAGCTACATATTCAATAGTTAAGTGCATTTCTGTTTATTACAAATCCCAAAGCTTCCGGGGCTCCGCCCTGGACCCCCAATAAGCTTACCAACGTAGGTATCCCTTGACTTATTCTATATTCAGGAGTCCATCAGGATCATTGCAAACGACAGTATGTATCTATCAGGCTAAAGTTCACCCATATACTTAGACAAAGCCCTCCTCATAACATGCTTGAAATGTGCACTTAATAATCTTCCAATTTCTAAACAGCTAAATCAAAAGCTAATTAACTAAAGAATATTTAACTCTATATTTAGATAATCATAGATACCATCTTTATATCTGGATATTACAAATCCCAGAGCTTCCGGTGGCTCCGCCCCGGGACCCCCAATAAGCTTCCCAATGTGGGTATCCCATGACTGATGCTATTCAGGGTTCCATCAGGATGATTGCAATCTATGTATCTATCAGGCTAGTGTTCATCTTGTTCAAAGCCCACCTCATAACATGATGCTTGCAATGTGCACGTAATAATCGTCCAATTTCTAAACAGCTAAATCAAGTAACTCTATTACATATAGATATCATATATCTGGATATTACAAATCCCAAAGCTTCCGGGGCTCCGCCCCTGGACCCCAATAAGCTTACCAACGTATGTATCCCTTGACTTATTCTATTCAGGAGTCCATCAGATGATCAGGATCATTGCAATCGACAGTATAGGCTAAAGTTCATCCTATGTTTACAACTCTATGTTTACATATAGACATAATATATCTGGATATTACAAATCCCAAAGCTTCTGGGGGCTCCGCCCCCTGGACCCCCATAAGCTTCCACATATTGGTATCCCATATCTTGGACAAATCCCAACCCATAACAAGTCATGATGCTTGCAATGTGCAATTAATAATCTTCCAATTTCTAAACAGCTGAATTCAAAAGCTTGTGTGGCTCCCTAACCCCCCCCCCCCCCCCACACACCCTCAGTCATAAAAACATGGGCACGCTGCTGGGTTATCGCTTCGCTCCCTCGCCAGAGATGGTCAAAATTACGAATCCAACTACACCAACAGTCCTTTCTAGGACTACCAACAGTCCTTTCTAGGACTACCATGGTCCTTTTTAGGACTCACCAATCCACCCATCTCACATGGTGCAACCGCAAACCACACGTATTATAATATCCAACATGTAGTAAATTGTTTTTCTTTTCTTTTTTGATTACATATTCCAGAACATTTCAATATTTAAATTGAGGTTTCTATATGTTGTTCTTAATTACCTCTATAACGTACTTTCAAATGACTATATAAATTGCACTATGATAAATTGAAAACTGAATTATGTCGATAAGCCTAGAGAGTATACTGACTACACATGCTCCTACACCAACTATACGCTTGAATTGTTCAAGAGAGATCTACTGGGCAAAACAATATCAGTGTTCTTTGTTCTACAGAAATGCATTTCCTTAACAAGCAGATCATGATTTGTTTTACATTTCATTCAAGTTTTAGACGGATCCTAGATTGACACAGACAATGGAAATCGTGTATACTTATGGACCTAATATTGGTACATGTATAACTTAATAATATTGAATTACCTTATCCTTGATTACAGACTAGTTTGAGTGTCTTGAAAAGGGACTGTAAAGTATCACTCTCCAAGGGGCTAGCAGAGATTATCTGCACATCGACCTCTCTCAAGGATCTTTGGTTGAGTAGTTGTTCTCTGCATGATAGTTTCTATGAGATCCTTACTGTGAAAGGTGGACTCAGTAAGGTAAGTAAAGTATAGGATTGTTTGTCTAATAAGTAGTTCATGTAATGATGTTTATCTTGGACTTACATTTCAAGTCAGTAATAGTATCATGTTCACATGGCATAATTTAAACAATGTTAGTGAAAATGAATGCAAGAATTGTCATGAGCTCATATTCAGAATTTATAATGGCTTAAGTGCTTTATAGACAAAAACAGTTGTTAACAGGTCAAAGCGCAAAGTTATTTCATGAGATACATAATATCGCATTGGGCAATCACCCTTTTCTATTGCAAATTAATTAGAATTTGAGAGTAAATAATTAGTTGTCATATAAATGCCGTATATTATAATAACTATTTTGATCATTGATTCATTCCTGCAATATTAAGATCGGCATGTGGGTGAAGAGATATGACAGAAAGATGTTTAACGGAAACAATCTTTAACAATGCTTTGCTGTTTATACGTGTCGTTATTATTAATATGCGTGGTGATTGGCATCAGGTAATTGTTGTCATAAAATAATATAATAGAAACTGAAACCATTGTTTACACAGTTGTTTTCCATCTTGGGCCTGTTCCATACAAATGTTTGAATCGTCGTAAGTGTCCAATTTTTGCAACTACCATGGCAACAGCTCCATGCTGTTTGGCTGTTTTCCTATTAGATACAATAATTGGCAAATTACACCAATTGCAAAGGTTTATGAAACCGGGGCCCAGATAAGGAATACGAAGCACGTTGGGTTTCATATCTGAAAGAAAAATAACTTGTCATGCATGAAGGGACCGAGAAATTGTAAGTACCTGTGTTGTACTACATGTATTTTGTTTCAATAGGTATGTATGCATAAATCCATATGTTATTCATTGTAATGCATGCATGGAATTTGTATTATTTCTTTACAATAATGAAGTCCAGCAACTTTATAAAAAAAAAAAGAAGAATCAACACGGCTAGTTACGACATGCATGTCATTTAAATTTGTACAAATATTATATAAACGTGAAATAATACACGAAATGTACGGGGTGGCTAGAAAAAAAAACACGGACCGACATACACCCTAAAACATGAACAAAGACTGGTTTATCCAGATGAGAAATTATAATAGCTAAGATTATTGATATAAGTTTGCATTCAAAATTAGCCCAATATCACAGAATACTGCTTGTTTAACTTTAATACGCTATACCATATATTAAAATATACACTCGGCAAATAAATCACACATTAATGTGTAGATAATTAATTTTAAAAGTTTATTAAACAATGCTTAACCATAAAAAGGCCGGGCAATTCAAGTTATTTCTACGGACGTGGGGGGGGGGGGGGGGGGGGGTGGTGGTGGTGGGCAGTATGGTGGTGGGCAGTATATACATTACGGCCGTGTAACATTCGTTCGCCATGAGAATGAGCACGCAAGTCGAGTATGGGCAATAGATTACTATCTATTAGGTTTAGTTTTAATTGTAATTTATGTCAACAAATAACAGTTTGCACACAAATCAACACTTAGTCAACTATATTCAACCCCAAAACGGACATCTCACATGAAAACAAGGCCAAAATAAAAGCTAATAATGGTTTATTCTCATTCTAGACGAATTATATTTCCATTTGTGTGTACATAAGTAACGCAAATGAACAATGTTCGTGGCTGACAGGAAACCACAAAAGTTCACAAGAATTTAACACGATAGATCATGATAAAATCTGATTTTCGCAATTATGGTTTAAAGGGATCTAGGCACTTTGTGAACATGTGCATAAAGTGATGAATGGTTGGTACAATGAATATACCGGTAGTTGTTTTTGGATATTTCAACTGGGTATTGTGTAAAAATTCCCAACTAAATAAACGTTAAATGACCGAGAAATTAGCAAAAATCAAAAGTGATATTTACTCATTGCACTGACTTTGTTCCCCGTTACGACTATCCAGTGGATAGTTTAAAATATGAACACTTCAATCGTAAATATCTTTTTAACGAAAGGGAAACAACTGAAAACTGTCTCATGATTCTGTTGTTAATACGAATACAATATGGTATAATGAAACCGCTAGAGTTTTAATTTGGACAATGTTACTATATTTCTGTAATGGTCATTATGGTCAGAAATTGTTTCTGTCTTCAATGCATCAAACCCCTCTGGGACTGTCGGTCTAAATTTTATAATCTACACACGTTGAAACTACAGGCATTTAACAAGATGAGGAGAGCTTAAAGGGGATGCAATATGGTTATGGTAGACGACAAGTTGGATAGTGACAATGTTTGTTAGTTTGATCATTCACGCCAATTCCAGAATGATGCATTCATGAAATCCAAAGGTTGATTTATAGGATGTGATGGGCCAGAGAGTGTGATAAAGACAGTTATCGGAACGAATCAATTACTTAGGTTTGTTTATTAGGATTAATCGATATATACAACATTATACAAGGGAAGGACATGTATTTGTACATTTCAAAAAACAAATGGCTAGCACCACAGAGGGAGCCAAGAGGCTGTAATAAGGATTGAGTTGATTTGCACGGACAACTGGTCAGATGTCACTGAAATAGAAATATGTGTGTTCACATGCACAAAACATGAAATTAGTCATGAAGTCATGCGGGTAAAATGTTTACGCGTTGTTGAGCAATGCGTTTGTCCTGGACAAAAGATAGTCTTTGTCTACAGACAAATGAACACATGTCGTATATTAAAATATTTAACAATCAAAAGTAACACGTCATCAATATTACTTGTATTTCCATCAATAATCATTCCCTTCACAAACATGTAGGCAATAATACTCTTTAAGATAACCCGGGTTCTCATTATTTTGTTTTAATGTTGAAATCCCATCAGGTTAAGCAGGTCACACTGGTGGATACGACTCTAGGTGATGCATCATCGAAGCACCTTGCAGCATGGTTGTCAGGATTGCCCGACCTGACAGAACTGACGCTACAAGAGATGAAACTCGCTGACAGCTTTTCAATGACAGAAGGGAAGGCAGCCCAAACTAAGGTATCACACACGGTCACATATGACTTTCTCAAATCTGCAAACTAATATCTGATGTATTCATGAACAATGTGATTTCCATTTTATCATTAACTCTTTTTGAAAAGTTGTATTTAAAACAAGTTATACCAGAATCAATCAGTTCTGAACGGGTTAAGTTATCCTTTACAATGATTTAGTATCTATGTTGACATGTGAACAATTGACAAACATTTAATATAAATTTGTATATTGTGATCAGAGAGTTCCAACAACTGTGGTGTAAAAATCCCATGATAAATAAATGTCATATGACCGAGCAATGGGCAAACGTACAAATCAGTATTTGATACCTCATCGCCATAACTTTTCACACAATTCGCCAAGTAAGACTTTCCAATACAGTACAAATAGTTTAATCATAAATGTATTCACAAAAGACTAATTCGGAATACCGTAAATTTGACCATGCCTCTACAGTTAATATGATTGCATTGAGGTATGTGCGAACGGCAGGAGTTCTTGTCAAGTTTGAAGTGAGATTGGTGGTTAGTTATGTATTAATAAAAACGAAGTTCCCATTTTGTAATATTGCCACTATAAGCAACGCTTTCGATTTGTTCAACAAGCCAAATTCGAATGGGCGGAAGTTAACTTTGCGCTTGTAAGGGAAATGTATTGTTTCCGTGGCAGAATTAAATATCATAGAATTACACATTCCATAGCAACCGTGGCCTTTTCTTGAAGCTCGCTTCCTTGAGTCTGTGGCTTTTATCACAGGAAAACTCACACTTTTCTTTATCCTTATCATCACGGTAACGAAACCTCGAAAAGAAATTGTTTCCAGAATTAGACGCGAAAATATCTGAACAAATCACTGATAGTATTAGCAACTAGATTGGATACCAGATATTTATTTTGTAAATCATTATTATCATAGTAATGTTTTCATCATTTTATCATTACGATTATTATTAGTATTCATACTAATATTACTATAATTCAGAGTACGCTCATGATGAGTAATACCATATTGATCATAATTAACATTATTAATGTTATTATATATATTTGCAGTGTAATCACAAATTTCGCGCAAGTTAACACTCATACATTTGTCTGTCCGATCTGGGTAAAATCTTATCATACTACTAATGATAGTAATCTTAATAATAATAAACATTTCGTCTAGTTATTTAGCGCATTATTTACAACAAGGTTTGGGTATCTATGCGCATATATAAATCATAATTTCATTCATCTTGTCGTACATTAAAATATTTAACAATCAAAAGTAGCAAGTCACCAATATTACTTGTATTTCCGTCAATAATATTTCCCATTACAAACATGTAAGCAATATTTCTCTTCATGCTAACCCGGGTTCTCATTATTATGTTTTCATGTTGAAATCCCATCAGGTTAAGCAGGTCAGCCTGGTAGAGACGACTCTAGGTGATGCATCATCTAAGCACCTTGCAGCATGGTTGTCAGGATTGCCCGACCTGACAGAACTGACACTAGATGAGATGAAACTCGCTGACAGCTTCTACGTCATGGCGTCAGAGAAGGCAGCCCAAACCAAGGTATCACATACGGTCACATGTGACTTTCTGAAATCTGCAAAATAATATCTGATGTATACATGAAAAATGTGATTTCCATTTCATCATTAATTCTCTTTGAAAAGTTGTATTTAAAAAAATTATTACCAGAATCAATCAGATGATTTAGTATGTCCTGTTGACAAGTGAAAAAAGACAAACAATTAATATAAATTTGTACTCTGTGATCAGAGAGGTCTACCAACTGTGGTGTTAAAATTCCATGATAAATTAATGTCATATGACCGAGCAATGGGCAAACATACAAATCAGTATTTGATAACTCATTGCCATAACTTTTTCACACAACTGTAATTCGCCTAGGAAGACTTTTAAATACAGTACAAATAGTTCAATCATAGAGAGTACATGTATGTATTAACGAAAGACTAATTCGGAATACCATAAATTTGACCATGCTTCTACAGTTAATATGAATGCAACGATGTATGTGAGAACGGTAGGAGTTCTTATCAAGTTTTAAGTGAGATTGGTGTTAGGTAACCATACCAAGTTATGTACTATTAAAAGCGAAGTTCCCATTCTGTGATATCGCCACAGACTGTAAGCAACGCTTTCAACATGATCGTTCAACAAGTCAAATGCGAATTGGCGGAGGTTAATTTCGGCGCTTGTAAGGGAAATGTGTTGTTTCCGTGGCAGAATTGAATATTATAGAAGTACACATTCCATAGCAACCATGGCCTTTTCTTGAAGCTCGCTCCCTTGAGTCTGTGGCTTTTATCGCAGCCAAACTTACATTTGTCTTAATTCTTTTCACCACGGAAACGAATCCTCGAAAAAGAATTGTTTCCAGAATTAAAGGGGAAAATACCTTTAAAAATCATTGATAGTATTAGCAACTGGATTGGATACGACATATTTAATGTACCACACTTTTTATCAAATCATTACCATCATTATAGTTATTATTATTGTATCATTATGACTATTATTAGTACCTACACTATTATTACTATAATTCAGAGTATGCTCATGATGAGTAATATGCCTACCATATTGATCATAATTACCATAATTGATGTTATTATATATATTTGCAGCGTAATCACAAATTTCGCGCAAGTTAACACTCATACATTTGTCTGTCCGATCTGGGTAAAATCTTATCATACTACTAATGATAGTAATCTTAATAATAATAAACATTTCGTCTAGTTATTTAGCGCATTATTTACAACAAGGTTTGGGTATCTATGCGCATATATAAATCATAATTTCATTCATCATGTCGTACATTAAAATATTTAACAATCAAAAGTAGCAAGTCACCAATATTACTTGTATTTCCGTCAATAATATTTCCCATTACAAACATGTAAGCAATATTTCTCTTCATGCTAACCCGGGTTCTCATTATTATGTTTTCATGTTGAAATCCCATCAGGTTAAGCAGGTCAGCCTGGTGGAGACGACTCTAGGTGATGCATCATCTAAGCACCTTGCAGCATGGTTGTCAGGATTGCCCGACCTGACAGAACTGACACTAGATGAGATGAAACTCGCTGACAGCTTCTACGTCATGGCGTCAGAGAAGGCAGCCCAAACCAAGGTATCACATACGGTCACATGTGACTTTCTGAAATCTGCAAAATAATATCTGATGTATACATGAAAAATGTGATTTCCATTTCATCATTAATTCTCTTTGAAAAGTTGTTTTGTACGGGTTAAGTTATACCTTAAAATAACTTAGTATCTCTGTTGACATGTGTACAAATGACAAACAGTTAATCAGATCAGAGAGGTCTACCAAGGTATCACACACGGTCCCATATGACTTGATCATATCTGCAAACTAATATCTGATGTATACATGCAACATGTAATTTTCATTTCTCATTAATTCTCTTTGAAAAGTTGTATTTAAAACAATTATTACCAGAATCAATCAGATGATTTAGTATGTCCTGTTGACAAGTAAAAAAAGACAAACAATTAATATAAATTTGTACTCTGTGATCAGAGAGGTCTACCAACTGTGGTGTTGAAATTCCATGATAAATTAACCCTTTTACCACGGCAATAGATGTACTGCTTCAATAGCTATACAGGGTGGCCCAGAAATAACGGAACGGGGCACTTCCCAAAATAAAGCAACGAAATGACTTGGTCCATCGGATAGTGTGTCTTTTCAAATGAAAATTGATACCAAGAACATTAATTTTGGTGGTGGAGTTTTTGTTTTAGAGCGCTGTGAGTGACACTATGTCAGGGTTCATTTTTCTTTAATTTTGACTGACCTATTGGCTAAAGAATGACCCGAACGGTTCGGCATAGAATTACGATGCTGTGGCTATTCAGTTGAATGCACACTAACAAAGGTGTCCGCATCATTGTGCATCGTAATTCTATGACGAGCCGTTCGGGTCATTCTTTAGCCAATAGGTCAGTCAAAATTGAAGAAAAATGAACCCTGACATGGTGTCACTCACAGCGCTCTAAAACAAAAACTACCCGACCAAAATTAATGTTCTTGGTATCAATTTTCATTTGAAAAGACACACTATCCGATGGACCCAGTCAGGCGCGCCGGAAGCAGTTTTGGATTGGGGGGGCAAAACCCTAAGGGGGCTCACGATTTATGTGTTTAGGGGCTCATGCCCAACCACACTCACAGAGTTGCCAATTTTGAGCCAGAGGTGCGAGTGAGACATTCAGGGGCGGATCTAGCTTTTTTCTAAGGGGGGGTGTTTTGACCCAGTCACGATGGGAAGCATCGTCCACGAGCCGCGAAGCGGCGATTTTTTTTGTTGCCATTTTGAACCCCCGTATGTGATTTGTTCACCTTTTTTTCACTTTCGTCCACGAGCCGCGAAGCGGCGAATTTTTTTGGCTATTTTGAACCCCCGTAAGTGATTTTTGTTCACATTTTTTTCACTTTCGTCCACAAGCCGCGAAGCGGGGATTTTTTTTTGCTATTTCGAACCCCCGTAAGTGATTTTTTTTTCACTTTTTTCACTGATACATTTTCACTTGGCAGCCCAAGGGGGGGGGGGGGGGTTAAACCCCCTAAACCCCCCTCCCGTAGATCCGCCACTGACATTGCGAGGATAAAGCGACCAAGTCCGAGGGAGCAAAGTGACTGAGCGGAGCCCCCCCCCCCCCCCCCCCTCCCACGGGAGTGAGCTTTTGCATGTTTTGACTTGAAATTGTGCAATCTGGTACATAAAAACATGATCCAACAACATAGCTTTAAAAAAATGAGTCCCGAGGGGAGCAAAGCGACCGAGGGCTGGGACAGAGCCAGAGGGGGAGGGTTTGGGAGGGGGTATCCCCCTCCCACGGGGAAGATTTGGCATTTATATACTTGAAATTGTGCAATCTGGTGCATACAAACATAAACCATGTGCCACATTTGTATGATCCAACATCATAGCTTACAGCCAAAAATGAGTCCCGAGGGAGCGAAGCGACCAAATGCTGGGGCAGAACCAGAGGGGGAGGGTTTGGGAGGGGGTATCCCCCTCCTATGGGGAAGATTTTTCATTTATATACTTGAAATGGTGCAATTTGGTGCACGTAACACAAACAGCCAGAGCAATAACAGCCTACACAGGAACTACGTGGACCGGTACAGAAAATCCACCCCAGACGTATCATACGCAAGTTACACAACAAACTGAGATAATTTGTTTGCGCGCGAAGCGCGCAGCGAAAACGTTTAATGGATGTATAACTTAGTTTTTAAACGTTAGAATGAACAAGTATTGGCTGATACATTTAATGTTTTCTTTTCCTTTTTCTTTCTTTCTTTCTTTTTTTCTTCTTTTTTTTTTTTTTTTTAAGGGGGGGGGGGGCTTTTTGGGGGGGCAAAAATGCGTTTTGCCCCCCCACTTTTTGGATTGGGGGGGCGGCCGCCCCCCCTGCCCCCCCACTTCCGGCGCCTATGGACCCAGTCATTTCGTTACTTTATTTTAGGAAGTGCCCCGTTCCGTTATTTCTGGGCCACCCTGTATACGAGATTATTTTACGGACCGGTCGAGTTACACCACTGGGCGCGCACAAAAGAACCGATCGATATCTGGTTGACCATGGCATTGTATTCGCTTCTATTCAACCTAGCGTGAGTTCGCTGGTCAAGTAGTTCACACAATAGAGGCGATCGATATGCATAGTATAGGGTCAGCGAAGTGAAATTCTATGCGAAAACTATGATTCTGGCTTGTATGGGTTTGTATACGAATATCCTGAAATTAGACTTGTGTATTACCATGATAAAATTGTAATAAAACAATAATCACGCAACTAGAGTCGAGGAAACTTGATATACATATAGCCAAGGGTTCAATCTTTGTATTCAGCTAAATTATATTGTACTTACAAGATGCATACATGTATGTTTATGCAATTAATATAGCCCTTGCTCGGAACCGAGAAATCTCGGTTCCCGTATATGAGTAGGCGCAACGAGGACCGAGAATTCTCGGTCCCCGTAGTGATCGGGTTAATGTCATATGACCGAGCAATGGGCAAACATACAAATCAGTATTTGATAACTCACTGCCATAACTTTTTCACACAACTGTAATTCGCCTAGGAAGACTTTTAAATACAGTACAAATAGTTCAATCATAGAGAGTACATGTTTGTATTAACGAAAGACTAATTCGGAATACCATAAATTTGACCATGCTTCTACAGTTAATATGAATGCAACGATGTAGTACAACAATATAGTACAACAAGGTTTGGGTATCTATGCGCATATATAAATCATAATTTCATTCATCATGTCGTACATTAAAATATTTAACAATCAAAAGTAGCAAGTCACCAATATTACTTGTATTTCCGTCAATAATATTTCCCATTACAAACATGTAAGCAATATTTCTCTTCATGCTAACCCGGGTTCTCATTATTTTGTTTTAATGTTAAAATCCCATCAGGTTAAGCAGGTCACACTGGTGAATACGACTCTAGGTGATGCATCATCGAAGCACCTTGCAGCATGGTTGTCTGGCTTGCCAGACCTGACAGAACTGACACTATATGATATGAAACTCGATGACAGCTTCTACGTCATGGCGTCAGAGAAGGCAGCCCAAACTAAGGTATCACACACGGTCCCATATGACTTTATCATATCTGCAAACTAATATCTGATGTATACATGAAACATGTAATTTTCATTTCTCATTAATTCTCTTTGAAAAGTTGTATTTAAAACAATTATTACCAGAATCAATCAGATGATTTAGTATGTCCTGTTGACAAGTGAAAAAAGACAAACAATTAATATAAATTTGTACTCTGTGATCAGAGAGGTCTACCAACTGTGGTGTTAAAATTCCATGATAAATTAATGTCATATGACCGAGCAATGGGCAAACATACAAATCAGTATTTGATAACTCATTGCCATAACTTTTTCACACACCTGTGATTCGTCTAGGAAGACTTTTAAATACAGTACAAATAGTTTAATCATAGAGAGTACATGTATGTATTAACGAAAGACTAATTCGGAATACCATAAATTTGACCATGCTTCTACAGTTAATATGAATGCAACTATGTATGTGAGAACGGCAGGAGTTCTTATCAAGTTTTAAGTGAGATTGGTGTTAGGTAACCATACCAAGTTCTGTACTAATAAAAGCGAAGTTCCCATTTTGTGATATCGCCACAGACTGTAAGCAACGCTTTCAACATGATTGTTCAACAAGTCAAATGCGAATTGGCGGAGGTTAATTTCGGCGCTTGTAAGGGAAATGTGTTGTTTCCATGGCAGAATTGAATATTATAGAAGTACACATTCCATAGCAACCATGGCCTTTTCTTGAAGCTCGCTCCCTTGAGTCTGTGGCTTTTATCGCAGCCAAACTTACATTTGTCTTAATTCTTTTCATCACGGAAACGAATCCTCGAAAAAGAATTGTTTCCAGAATTAGAAGCGAAAATACCTTTAAAAAAATCATTGATAGTATTAGCAACTGGATTGGATACGACATATTTAATGTACCACACTTTTATCAAATCATTACCATCATTATAGTTACTATTATTGTATCATTATGACTATTATTAGTACCTACACTATTATTACTATAATTCAGAGTATGCTCATGATGAGTAATATGCCTACCATATTGATCATAATTACCATAATTAATGTTATTATATATATTTGCAGTGTAATCACAAATTTCGCGCAAGTTAACACTCATACATTGGTCTGTCCGATCTGGGTAAAATCTCATCATACTACTAATGATAGTAATCTTAATAATAATAAACATTTCGTCTAGTTATTTAGCGCATTATTTACAACAAGGTTTGGGTATCTATGCGCATATATAAATCATAATTTCATTCATCATGTCGTACATTAAAATATTTAACAATCAAAAGTAGCAAGTCACCAATATTACTTGTATTTCCGTCAATAATATTTCCCATTACAAACATGTAAGCAATATTTCTCTTCATGCTAACCCGGGTTCTCATTATTATGTTTTCATGTTGAAATCCCATCAGGTTAAGCAGGTCAGCCTGGTGGAGACGACTCTAGGTGATGCATCATCTAAGCACCTTGCAGCATGGTTGTCAGGATTGCCCGACCTGACAGAACTGACACTACATGGGATGAAACTCGCTGACAGCTTTGCAATGACGTCAGAGAAGGCAGCCCAAACCAAGGTATCACATACGGTCACATGTGACTTTCTGAAATCTGCAAAATAATATCTGATGTATACATGAAAAATGTGATTTCCATTTCATCATTAATTCTCTTTGAAAAGTTGTTTTGTACGGGTTAAGTTATACCTTAAAATAACTTAGTATCTCTGTTGACATGTGTACAAATGACAAACAGTTAATCAGATCAGAGAGGTCTACCAAGGTATCACACACGGTCCCATATGACTTGATCATATCTGCAAACTAATATCTGATGTATACATGAAACATGTAATTTTCATTTCTCATTAATTCTCTTTGAAAAGTTGTATTTAAAACAATTATTACCAGAATCAATCAGATGATTTAGTATGTCCTGTTGACAAGTAAAAAAAGACAAACAATTAATATAAATTTGTACTCTGTGATCAGAGAGGTCTACCAACTGTGGTGTTGACATTCCATGATAAATTAACCCTTTTACCACGGCAATAGATGTACTGCTTCAATAGCTATATACGAGATTATTTTACGGACCGGTCGAGTTACACCACTGGGCGCGCACAAAAGAACCGATCGATATCTGGTTGACCATGGCATTGTATTCGCTTCTATTCAACCTAGCGTGAGTTCGCTGGTCAAGTAGTTCACACAATAGAGGCGATCGATATGCATAGTATAGGGTCAGCGAAGTGAAATTCTATGCGAAAACTATGATTCTGGCTTGTATGGGTTTGTATACGAATATCCTGAAATTAGACTTGTGTATTACCATGATACAATTGTAATAAAACAATAATCACGCAACTAGAGTCGGGGAAACTTGATATACATATAGCCAAGGGTTCAATCTTTGTATTCAGCTAAATTATATTGTACTTACAAGATGCATACATGTATGTTTATGCAATTAATATAGCCCTTGCTCGGAACCGAGAAATCTCGGTTCCCGTATATGAGTAGGCGCAACGAGGACCGAGAATTCTCGGTCCCCGTAGTGATCGGGTTAATGTCATATGACCGAGCAATGGGCAAACATACAAATCAGTATTTGATAACTCACTGCCATAACTTTTTCACACAACTGTAATTCGCCTAGGAAGACTTTTAAATACAGTACAAATAGTTCAATCATAGAGAGTACATGTGTGTATTAACGAAAGACTAATTCGGAATACCATAAATTTGACCATGCTTCTACAGTTAATATGAATGCAACGATGTAGTACAACAATATAGTACAACAAGGTTTGGGTATCTATGCGCATATATAAATCATAATTTCATTCATCATGTCGTACATTAAAATATTTAACAATCAAAAGTAGCAAGTCACCAATATTACTTGTATTTCCGTCAATAATATTTCCCATTACAAACATGTAAGCAATATTTCTCTTCATGCTAACCCGGGTTCTCATTATTTTGTTTTAATGTTGAAATCCCATCAGGTTAAGCAGGTCACACTGGTGAATACGACTCTAGGTGATGCATCATCGAAGCACCTTGCAGCATGGTTGTCTGGCTTGCCAGACCTGACAGAACTGACACTATATGATATGAAACTCGATGACAGCTTCTACGTCATGGCGTCAGAGAAGGCAGCCCAAACTAAGGTATCACACACGGTCCCATATGACTTTATCATATCTGCAAACTAATATCTGATGTATACATGAAACATGTAATTTTCATTTCTTATTAATTCTCTTTGAAAAGTTGTATTTAAAACAATTATTACCAGAATCAATCAGATGATTTAGTATGTCCTTTTGACAAGTGAAAAAAGACAAACAATTAATATAAATTTGTACTCTGTGATCAGAGAGGTCTACCAACTGTGGTGTTAAAATTCCATGATAAATTAATGTCATATGACCGAGCAATGGGCAAACATACAAATCAGTATTTGATAACTCATTGCCATAACTTTTTCACACACCTGTGATTCGTCTAGGAAGACTTTTAAATACAGTACAAATAGTTTAATCATAGAGAGTACATGTATGTATTAACGAAAGACTAATTCGGAATACCATAAATTTGACCATGCTTCTACAGTTAATATGAATGCAACTATGTATGTGAGAACGGCAGGAGTTCTTATCAAGTTTTAAGTGAGATTGGTGTTAGGTAACCATACCAAGTTATGTACTAATAAAAGCGAAGTTCCCATTTTGTGATATCGCCACAGACTGTAAGCAACGCTTTCAACATGATTGTTCAACAAGTCAAATGCGAATTGGCGGAGGTTAATTTCGGCGCTTGTAAGGGAAATGTGTTGTTTCCATGGCAGAATTGAATATTATAGAAGTACACATTCCATAGCAACCATGGCCTTTTCTTGAAGCTCGCTTCCTTGAGTCTGTGGCTTTTATCGCAGCCAAACTTACATTTGTTTTAATTCTTTTCACCACGGAAACGAATCCTCGAAAAAGAATTGTTTCCAGAATTAGAGGCGAAAATACCTTTAAAAAAATCATTGATAGTATTAGCAACTGGATTGGATACGACATATTTAATGTACCACACTTTTATCAAATCATTACCATCATTATAGTTACTATTATTGTATCATTATGACTATTATTAGTACCTACACTATTATTACTATAATTCAGAGTATGCTCATGATGAGTAATATGCCTACCATATTGATCATAATTACCATAATTAATGTTATTATATATATTTGCAGTGTAATTACAAATTTCGCGCAAGTTAACACTCATACATTTGTCTGTCCGATCTGGGTAAAATCTTATCATACTACTAATGATAGTAATCTTAATAATAATAAACATTTCGTCTAGTTATTTAGCGCATTATTTACAACAAGGTTTGGGTATCTATGCGCATATATAAATCATAATTTCATTCATCATGTCGTAAATTAAAATATTTAACAATCAAAAGTAGCAAGTCACCAATATTACTTGTATTTCCGTCAATAATATTTCCCATTACAAACATGTAAGCAATATTTCTCTTAATGCTAACCCGGGTTCTCATTACTTTGTTTTAATGTTGAAATCCCATCAGGTTAAGCAGGTCACACTGGCGAATACGACTCTAGGTGATGTATCGTCGAAGCACCTTGCAGCATGGTTATCTGGCTTGCCAGACCTGACAGAACTGACACTAGATAATATGAAACTCGCTGACAGCTTTGCAATGACGTCAGAGAAGGCAGCCCAAACCAAGGTATCACATACGGTCACATGTGACTTTCTGAAATCTGCAAAATAATATCTGATGTATACATGAAAAATGTGATTTCCATTTTATCATTAATTCTCTTTGAAAAGTTGTTTTGTACGGGTTAAGTTATACCTTAAAATAACTTAGTATCTCTGTTGACATGTGTACAAATGACAAACAGTTAATCAGATCAGAGAGGTCTACCAAGGTATCACACACGGTCCCATATGACTTTATCATATCTGCAAACTAATATCTGATGTATGCATGAAACATGTAATATTCATTTCTCATTAATTATCTTTGAAAAGTTGTATTTAAAACAATTATTACCAGAATCAATCAGATGATTTAGTATGTCCTGTTGACAAGTGAAAAAAGACAAACAATTAATATAAATTTGTACTCTGTGATCAGAGAGGTCTACCAACTGTGGTGTTAAAATTCCATGATAAATTAATGTCATATGACCGAGCAATGGGCAAACATACAAATCAGTATTTGATAACTCATTGCCATACCTTTTTTACACAACTGTAATTCGCCTAGGAAGACTTTTAAATACAGTATAAATAGTTCAATCATAGAGACTACATGTATGTATTAACGAAAGACTAATTCGGAATACCATAAATTTGACCATGCTTCTACAGTTAATATGAATGCAACGATGTATGTGAGAACGACAGGAGTTCTTATCAAGTTTTTAAGTGAGATTGGTGTTAGGTAACCATACCAAGTTATGTACTAATAAAAGCGAAGTTCCCATTTTGTGATATCGCCACAGACTGTAAGCAACGCTTTCAACATGATTGTTCAACAAGTCAAATGCGAATTGGCGGAGGTTAATTTCGGCGCTTGTAAGGGAAATGTGTTGTTTCCGTGGTAGAATTGAATATTATAGAAGTACACATTCCATAGCAACCATGGCCTTTTCTTGAAGCTCGCTTCCTTGAGTCTGTGGCTTTTATCGCAGCCAAACTTACATTTGTCTTAATTCTTTTCACCACGGAAACGAATCCTCGAAAAAGAATTGTTTCCAGAATTAGAGGCGAAAATACCTTTAAAAAAATCATTGATAGTATTAGCAACTGGATTGGATACGACATATTTAATGTACCACACTTTTATCAAATCATTATAGTTATTATTATTGTATCATTATGACTATTATTAGTACCTACACTATTATTACTATAATTCAGAGTATGCTCATGATGAGTAATATGCCTACCATATTGATCATAATTACCATAATTAATGTTATTATATATATTTGCAGTGTAATCACAAATTTCGCGCAAGTTTACACTCATACATTTGTCTGTCCGATCTGGGTAAAATCTTATCATACTACTAATGATAGTAATCTTAATAATAATAAACATTTCGTCTAGTTATTTAGCGCATTATTTACAACAAGGTTTGGGTATCTATGCGCATATATAAATCATAATTTCATTCATCATGTCGTACATTAAAATATTTAACAATCAAAAGTAGCAAGTCACCAATATTACTTGTATTTCCGTCAATAATATTTCCCATTACAAACATGTAAGCAATATTTCTCTTCATGCTAACCCGGGTTCTCATTACTTTGTTTTAATGTTGAAATCTTATCAGGTGAAGAAGGTTCATCTGTTCGATACGACTCTAGGTGATTTGTCATCGAAGCACCTTGCAGCATGGTTGTCAGGATTGCCCGACCTGACAGAACTAACGCTACACGAGATGAAACTCGCTGACAGCTTTGCAATGACAGCAGAGAAGACAGCCCAAACCAAGGTATCACATACGGTCACATGTGACTTTCTGAAATCTGCAAACTAATATCTGATGTATACATGAAAAATATGATTTCCATTTTATCATTAATTCTCTTTGAAAAGTAGTATTTAAAACAAGTTAAAGGGATAGTTTTGTTTTGGTAAATAGAGTACAGTTTTGGTCAAACTGAATTTCAGTAACCAAAACCTGCACCATTACATTACAGACTTATAGTTATAACTCTACCATGCTTGAAAGGAATTCAAAATTACAAACGACTGAGTAAAAAGCCTTTCATCATTCAAACAGAGGCGTTCAAACTCAAGATGGCGCTCTCTAAAAACACATTGGTTTAAACCATTTTAAACTAAAATATTGTGCATGTGAAGGCTCGTAAAAATATTGATTAGATAAAGAGATTATCAACAACTATTAAAACAATTATTTTGATTTTTTTTTGAAAAGAGGAAGCATTTAAAAAAAAATTGGAACGGTTGATTCAAAATTACTTAATATTTGTGGGGCCCCCACATTTATTACAAATGGTTACGTTGATGTATTTTTAAGCCGTTTCTGAACCGATTTTGATCAAATAAAGTTTATTTGGTGACTAAAATATTATGCGGTAGCATGGATTTTCACACCACAGTTGGTAGACCTCTCTGATCACAGAGTTCAAATTTATATTAACTGTTTGTTATTTGTTCACATGTCAGCAGAGATACTAAGTTATTTTAAGGTATCACTTAACCCGTACAAAACTTATTGATTCTGGTTTTTAAAAGGGATAGTTGAGTTTTGGTAGAGAGGGCGCTACACATTAATAACTTTTTGTGAGATAATGAAAAACTGAGTGTAAAATTTGAAAGAGCATAATATTTTAGTCACCAAATTTTATTACAAGTATTCATACTATTAAAAGTATTCATACTATACTTGAGAGTATGCTCATGATAAGTCACGCCATATTGATCATAATTACCAGTATTAATGTTATTATATATACATTTGCAGTGTGACCAGAAATTTCGGGCAAGTTAACTCTCATACATTTGTCTGTCCGAACTGGATAAGAGGTAATGTTACTACTACTAATATAAATGGTAATAATAATACACATTTCGTCTAGTTACATATTGCATATTACAGCAAGGTTTGGTTCTCTATGCGCAAATTATATAAATAATGATTTCATTCATCATGTCGTACATTAAATTATTGAACAATCGAAAGTCATCAATATTACGTGTATTTCCGTCACAAATATTCCCGTCACAAGCATGCAGGTAATAATTCTCTTCAAGATAACCCGGGTTCTCATTATTTTTTTTAATGTTGAAATCCCATCAGGTTAAGCAGGTCGAACTGGTGAATACGACTCTAGGTGATGTATCATCTAAGCACCTTGCAGCATGGTTGTCTGGCTTGCCGGACCTGACAAAACTAAAACTATATGGGATGAAACTCGCTGACAGCTTATACGTCATAGCGTCAGAGAAGGCAGCCCAAACCAAGGTATCACACACGGTCACATGTGACTTTCTCAAAACTCAACATCTAATGTATACAAGACAAATGTGATTTTCATTTTATCAATAAATCTCTTTAAAAAGTTGTATTTAAATCAAGTTATACCATTATCAATCAGTTTTACCTATTAGATGTAATGAATACATTTATAGGGTGGAGAGCGTAGTATTTTTTTATTATTTTTTATATCGCTTGCCCTACTGTTTGGAAAAACTTGCCAGCAGATTTAAAGGGGTCTGGCGATCAAAAAGGAGCAACATTTGATTTTCAACACTTTTCCACGCAGAATTCGATTATGACAAGAGTATATTTTTCGAAAAAAGACACATTATACACAAAATCGGACTCCAATATCTCTATCGGGAACGACCGGTGAAATTTGTCCTAGAGCAGTGTCTGCATAAATTACGTAGGGTCTGTGACCAAAATATGACATAGATATATTTTGGCTAGCTTATCCGATAGGTATCGTGCTGTCTGGCAGGTTCTACAACGGCAGTGTACTAACCGCGAGGAAAGAGTTTGAGCGGGCAGCGCGAAGCCTATCGTCACTCGTGAACATGAACAGTTTTATTTTCTTTTATTTACATTGTTTCGTTCGTAGAAACCTTACGAAGCCCATATTCATATGCCACGGACCAGGTAGATCAGCTGTTTGTGAGCGTTAGTCTTCGTTTTGAAGCTGCATAGTAAAACCAAACGCGCAACCTTGCACAATACACTGTTAGTGGCATAGAGTAGTGGTTGTTATAGGGTCTCCGAGAAGGACTAGCATAGGCTGTATGCGCTGAACACCGCCTGTGCGGACGCGTCCATTATGGGGTACGTCATTACAGAATATGTTGTTTTCTTTTGAAATAAAGAGCTGAGATTTGATATGGATGCAAAAAGGTATTTCTATGCCTTAGTTTGTATTGTAATGTATCTCATATTTTATCATTATGATAGTAATGATAATATTAATGTCTGATACTAAATAAACCCCTTAATACTCGATGGAACACGTCACCGATTAGGCAGAAGGTATCCACATCACTGCCCTCCCAAGGAAAAACGCAGTATCTGACATTTTTGTTGATTTTCACGTTTTTGCAGAAAAATTCTCAATAAATAATGCTCTTTCATGTGATACATTCAGTTTTCTGAAAAAAATGTCGGAACACCATTTTTTCCCAACCCTCAAACGCAGTATCTACAGTCAACCTCCACTTTCCCCAAGGAAAAAAAGCAGTATCTACACAGCTAGACAAACAAATTATTTATATGCAGACAATATGAATAATGCGCATTTATAATAGTTATATCTTGTATAAACAAATTTCATTACTTATATGAATTGTGAAGCACAAAATATTGAAGCAAATTTAACATATAAGTGCATTTTGCAATGCGACCAACATTCTTCGATAAAGTGCAGAGTTTGTGACAAAGGCTATTCAAGTATGCATGAAAGTGCGTGTACCTTGGCCACATTCACACAATGCACAGACTGACTGCGCACGGCATATGAATGCTGTGCAGTGTGTTAATGGCATGTGATTTTAACGCATACATACATGCAATTAAGTTATGTACAGTAATGCAGTCCTAATCTTCTACTAAATTAAGCTCTGCAGTGCCAGCATGGATTAGCAAGAATAGTTACTATAATACTGTCTTCATTTTAATCTTTAAGATATTTGAATTGAGTTGAGGTATTCTGCTGGTTCAAATTAGAAACATTAGAAAATAAAGCACGGTCTACTCGCTTTTATATGACCCACTCTATTGCTCTAGACTATAGTCCTAGTCCTAAATATGACTAGTCTTCATGCAGACTATAGAGTAGAGGCATAATTAGCCTAAATATCAGGCCAGGCCGGCAATTACATCAGCTGCTACTGACACGGTCTGGAACATGCATTTTGATCGATGGCGCCTAAAATCACGTTAAGCAAGAATAGACATGATTGAATAATTTGGACCTTATTATAGGCCCTAGCCTAAGGCTAAGTTAGTATCTTGGAATTTGCTTACAATGACAAAATGCAGCATGATCATCAAGTTTGTTATAATCATGTCATAACAAATCACTTTTGCTTTATTATCACTAACATTCATATTTCTCATTTCTTTGTAGATACTGTATTTTTCCTTGGGGATATTTGTTATTGCACCGCTTTGCGAGTTATTCCATTTAAAGTAACTTTATATTTGCTCAGGGAGGGCGTTCTGTATCTATTTAAAGTTGTATTCTCCTAGTAATGTAAGGCAACTTTTATATCGAATGTAAAAACAAATATGTGTGCTTGGTTAATCACTATCATTTACGCTTTTTATTTCATCTCATTGAGGAAATGCGGCCTGATAAGCCCCCTTTTTAAGAAAAGTGTGACTCGTCTAGAGAGGGCGCTTTTTTATTAATTCAACTTGTTTTCCCTTTAAAGTATGTTAACGTACATAAAGAATATATGCCGAAGCATTTTCAATTGTTTTATCCATAACGTAAGGCATAATTCATCACCTTCCAAATTTCTATGTAGATACTGCGTTTTTCCTTGGGGAAATCGATAACGCACCGTTTTGGGAGCATGTAACATGCATTATTTCATATTTAAAGTAACTTAAGACTTGATAAGAGAGGGCGCTCTTTATCATTTCAAAGTTTTGTTTTAACTTTAACTTATACACTTTTATAACAAATGTATAAACAATCATTTGTGCGTGGTAAATGAATACAATTCATGCTTCGTATTTCCTTTCATTGCGGAAATATGGGCCAATAAGTCCCTTTTTTAAGAAAAGTGTGACTCGCCTAGAGAGGGCGCTTTTTAATTAATTAAACTTTTTTCCCCTTTAAAGTATGTTAATAGTACATACATAATATATGCCGAAACATTTTCGATTGGTTTATCCATAACGTAAGGCATAATTCAACACCCTCCGAATTTCTATGCAGATACTGCCTTTTTCCTTGGGGAAATCGGTCACGAACTAGGGATTTTCCCAAAGTATCTACATTTTCATGAAAATCTGAAAATTAAACGAAAAATTAAATTGTTCATGTATGAAGAAAAATAGACACCTATATAGCCATTAATCACACACTGAAGTTATCTTCACAAGTTTATTATTTCCGAGCGGCTGTGGCAAAATCACAAAAGGGTCAATATCTCAGTTTCTAGAAAACGCTGAATCGTGTAGATACTGCCTTTTTCATTGGGACGGCAGATCTAGCGATCTGATTGGTTGATGATTTCTCTCACGAATTAGTAATGCCTCATTTCCTTTGCTCATTTATACATTACTGCCAAGGGAGTGCTTAAAGGCTATATATGGGAGCCAGTTAGTATAAATGTATATAGCTCTCTCACAGCTAGCTAGCTCGCGATAGCATAGGGAATCTCCAAGCCATATAGAGCCTTGAATAAAGGCTATATTTTGGCAGGAGAGTGGGAGTGTCGAGCCCTGTAGTTGATCTACAAATCTGGGAATGATATACCAACATTTCCAAAGTTGGTAAAAATTAAGAAGTCTTTTCTATAGCGAGCCAGGGAAAACAATGAAGAAGTAAACCCTTACATGAAAGTGATCTATTGATGTTCAACCAAAATAATTCAGAGCTTCCCATGTTTCTCTAATCATGTTTTCTAATCGAGACAAAAAAAAAAGATTTCTACTTTTTAGACGCTTGTTTTTTGGGGGGATATTTATGATTAAATTGAGAGGCATTCCAAATGCTAAATTTAAGTTTCCCTTTTTTCTATATAAAAAGCAAATTTCTTTTACAAGAATCATGCAATATAATTGGTAAAGTTAATAGATCACTTTCATCAATAAACATAAACCACATAAACATCTACATATTCATACACGTTATGTAAATAATAGATTTCACAGATTTCTCTTTTTTATTTGGTAAATATCAAAGCCACAATGAAAAGCAATGAGGTTTGAGTATATGAAAAATTACAATTCTTTTTCTGTTCCCTTCAATAGTTTCAGTCATAACGCAACATTATTAAACATGTGTGACTCAGGAAAACGGTTACAGTTCGTTATTCCGAATGTTCGTTATTCCGAAGGTTTCGTTGATCCGAAAATAAAATCGGGTTCGTTATTCCGAAGGTTCATTGATCCGAAAATAAAATCGGGTTCGTTATTCCGAAGGTTCGTTAGTCCTAAAATGAAATAAATACGACGTAGAAAAAATTGTTATTTCTTTTAAGCAATGTTGCCTTAAACAAAAATGATTTTGAGCAGTGTGGACTTGAGTGGGAAAGGGAATCAATTTGATATTCTATAATTATAATTATGTCATAAAGTGAGATTTTGCTGCTTGATATCAGTCCAAAATATCTTAATTCTAACATTTTATTCGTCTGAATTGTATGTATTTCATCATAAATAGTAACTAAGGGCAGAGGCGGATCTAGCTTTTTGCTAAGGAGGCGGGGGGGGGGGGGGGGGGGGTTGACCCAATGACGATGCGGAGCATCGTCTACGAGCCGCGTAATATATTGCTATTTTAAACCCCCGTAAGTGATGTCTTATTGCTAAGGGGGGGGGGGGGGGGGGAGGGTTGACCCAATGACCACCGAATATTGCGAGGGAGCGAAGCAACCAAGGCTTAAGGACAGAAGCAACTGAGCGGGGGAGGGTCTGGGAGGGGGGCCTCCCCCCTCCCCCGTTAGGGAGCTTTTCCATTTTTTTAATTGAAACTGTGCAATCTGAGTTTTCTTGTCTTACTCTCTTTTCCAATCGAATTAGATAAAAGCAATGATTTAAATTGATTTGGGAGGGGGCCCATGACACCCCCACCAGTACGCCAGTGCGCGCGCACACACACACACACACACACACACACACACACATACACATCTCGACGGCAATCCCTATTTCATTTTAGGACTAACGAAGCTTCGGAATAACGAACCCGATTTCATATTAGGAATAGCGAACCTTCGGAATAACGAACCTTCGGAATAACGAACTCGTTTTTATTTTAGGAATGGCGAACATTCGGAATAACGAACCTTCGGAATAACGAACCTTCGAAATAATGCATCAAATATTCGGATTAACGAACCCTATTTCATTTTCGGATTAACGAACACTCAGGTATAAGAAATTTGCGTGTTCAGAATAACGAATCTTCGGAATAACGAACCTTCGGAATAACGAAGCGCACCCAGGAAAACAACATATGCAGGGGCGGACGGTGCTACGTTCGGAAAACACGATGCATTAGTGTGGCAAGCATTGTTTGTAAACAATGCTTGCCACACCAATGCATTATGTCTATCAAATGTTTCTTAAAATATTACTTGATTTGTAAAGTTACACACATTTTGGCCAAAAATGCAAAACTACATATACAAATACAAGAATATGATTGATGAGTTAGTGAACGATTAATAATCAAGCCTAAGATTATTCATGAACTTGCTATGAAGGTCTAGGATGTATTATTCAAGGATTATGCCCTCCTAGTTCAAATGTTACTTCAAGGTTGATGTGCATACAAATCACATGGTCCGCTCCAATCTATTTCATCCGTTTAGAATAAAGAAACTTGGTTTCAGTTCTAGCCTTCGGCTCTAATCCTGGCTAGGTAAGCTCAATTTTCTTTCATTATTATCAATTTCTGGTCAGATTCCAATTAATGTAATAAAAGTAATGAACAATTCTTGAATAAAATATTCTATTTGTTTGTTGCTATATAAACATGATAATAATTGGTAGGCTGGTCCGTTACAGATCCATCGTTAGGATGGATCTGTTATTCCACGAGGTCCTATATAACAACAAAAATATATGGTGCATATAACATACATAGTAAAAGGTCACGCATTTTCGTGTCAATTAGACTGTATCCTACCCCCTACCACCTAACACCACCACCCCATCCTCACTCTGAGTAATTCTCAGTCAAACAAAAACAAAAAACATCGCACATTTGAAATTTATTTTGCATACACACAAAAATGTATTTAATCAAAGTCATGCTAAAAAAAAATATAGCGCAATTCCCTTGTGTCTAAATGGCCATTAATCCGAAATCCATTGTATGTGTTAGGTTTAGCCATAGGATAACACTAATCCTTACCCAAGCATGTAGTTTAGCTTTAACTTAAAGGGATAGTTGAGTTTTGGTAGAGAGGGCGCTAGACTACTTATATTTTTTGTGAGGTAATGAAAAACTGAGTGTAAAATTTGAAAGAGCATAATATTTAAATAATAAAATCATCTTTGTTTGATCAAAATCGGTTCAGAGACGGCTGAAATATCCATAAATATAACAATTTGTAATAAAGCTGGGGTCCCAGGTTTATTAGAGAAGTTTGAACCAGCCGTTAAAAATTCAAAAAAATGCTTCCTCTTTTCAAAAAGGTTATAAAATAGGTATTTAAATAGTTGTTGGTTATTTCTCTATCTAATCACTATTTCAACAAAGCATCACATGCACAATATTTTATTGAAAATGGTTGAAACCGATGAGTGTTTACAGAGCGCCCTCTTACGTTTTAACAGCTCTTTTTTAATGATAACATGATCTTTACTACGTCATTTGTAATGTTGTGTTCCTTTCTAGTTATAACTATTAGTTTGTAATGTAATGATGCAGATTTTGGTTACTAAAATTCAGTTTCACCAAAACTGTACTCTCCTTGCCAGAACTCAACTATCCCTTTAATACGATTTTTCCAGAAAAAAAAATGTATTTTACATTTCGATAATAGCAACTTTTCTCAAAAATATGTGATATTTGCATAGAGAGAAAAAAAAAGCCTTACCTTTTGTACAAACGTTATAATTGATGTCAGATTCATCCCCGCGGGAAGTATAGAGTACAATAGCTATGACTTGAAACATATTTTTCGAAAGAGCATACACAGTAATCTTCAAATACCGAAAATCAGTTGAATATCTCAAGTATTCAACTTAAATATTGGCCCTTCCGAATGGATGTTTGTCAACAGGCACTAAGTGTATATCGGTTCATAAGAGCACTGTAACACTGACTGTCCATTGAAGTAAAGCACATCCCAGCCAATAATTAACATATTCAATTGATTTGAGGTATTTGGACATTATTTGTATGCTTTTCCAGATAATTAAGTTCAAATTGCACAATTATAAACATTTATTTTTGATACCGTCACACTTCACCACTCTATAAGAATTCAGATACCGTCAACTACAATCGACAAGCAATCCCAAAACGCTTTTCAGTAAATCTGATTTGTTTTCCGTAATTAGGGAGGTTTTGACAAAAAGAAACTCATTTCATTCCAAAAGCGAAGCTACAAAGGTAGAATAGAAGCGTAAAAGCATTAATTGATTTGTGTTAAATTTACGGGGAACCATAATTGAATGTCAGTCATCATGCGAAACCGTATTAATAATTTGAATCACTAAAGTTATATAATAACATCGTCGAGTTCAACTATTTTTCTTGTCTGAAGCGTTGCATCTTCATGAAAAAAAAAGAACGGAAATAACATTAAACAACATTACTGGCAATGTCAAAGTTTGCCTGACATACCTACTTTGTTTCTCAGACATATAAACAACTAATGTGTACAATCAAAATTCTAATTTGTAATCAACACTCCTCCTACATACATTTACAGACTACAAATCCAAAATGATGTCAAACAAAATAGTGATCAATATATGATAGTAGGTTTGGAATAGGAAGGAAGCTTTCCTTATATAAAAGCCTCCACTTACACACACACGCATATGACAAAAATACAGAAATAATACAAGAAGAAGAAGGAAATATTACGTTCATTTAAAGATAAAATCAACTATTATTAGTGGATATGTCAATTTATAAAATATGTCAAAGATGCCTGTGTCACTATGTTGGTTATTACATCTATTTAACAACACAACGTTATTTTCATTTTAATAAGGGTGAGAGTTTAACTTTTGTTCACGTTTAAAAGGGATACTGTTCCATATTACAGGACCTTACAAATATAAAATCTAGTATTACCGTTATGTACATCACAATTCAGTTTGAAACATGTTGGTAAGAAAGTTGGCAAATTCAAATTAACGTATAAACACATCAAAAATGAAATATAAAAATGCTCCATATCATTTGAATTCGCTATTCCAGTCATAAATAAATATTCCAATGAGCATAATATGAAGAGTTTAATTCCAAAAGGCGCTAAATCCACTTTTGGACTTTTCGAGTAAATCAATGTTTTTTATTAGACCACTTTCACTTCTTTCAATGATTGAGAATTTCATACATAATGAAAACCTATCATAACACATTAAAAAAACACTCATGAAAGAAATCCTGCTATAGTAGTTATTTTTAAATATGTTTTCAAAATAATTTTTTCACCGGATTTAGCGCCTTTTGGAAATAAACATGGATTTAGCGCCTTTTGGAATTACAATTTTGACGCATGATATCAGAATATACAGGTTAAACGTATGGTTGGTTATAGATATAAATAAATGTTATCCTGTGATGATTATAATTATTTTAGAATATGAATCAAGGTTCTAATGACCTGTTTCATCCATATCTATGCCCTAACACTGTGTAGCATTTTACTGTACCACCGTCATTCAGCACATTCCACTCAGATGTCAACCATGCATCATGATCTTCTCTCCAAGCAGTCCAAGCACAACTTCAATCATCATGTTCTCACTTGTTATCCTAATTCAACACATTTCAGAAAATCAGGAAAATAAGGATATTAACCAGATCCACAGTAACCATGGAAACAAAATAAACAATCAGTAAAGACGTAATGAATTATGATTATCTTGCAAAATTGCTCTACTCATTCTGAAAAAGCCATTCAAGAAAATGACACAAATAAATCAGATATTGATAAAAATCATGTCAAATTGAAAAAAAAAAATTGAGTTAGTATCATGCACTGTAACGTGCACAGCGTGTTATGGACATCAGTCGTCGCGTAATGGACACCGACATGGGACATGACTACCAAGATTCGCGGTCGCTGTCACCATCCACCAACCGTGGTTGAACTTGACGTCAGTCGTCACGTCATGGAGATCGACACGGGACATGACGACCAATATTCGCGGTTGTTGTCACAATCCACCACCAGTTGTTAAACTTGACGTCAGTCGTCGCGTCATGGAGATCGACGTAGGACATGACGACCGAGATTCGCGGTCGCTGTCACAATCCACCACCGGTTGTTGAACTTGACGTCAGTTGTCACGTCATGGAGATCGACGTAGGATATGACGACCGAGATTCGCGGTCGCTGTCACAATCCACCACCGGTTGTTAAACTTGACGTCAGTTGTCACGTCATGGAGATCGACGTGGGACATGACGACCGAGATTCGCGGTTGCTGTCACCATCCACCAGCGGTTGTTAAACTTGACGTCAGTCGTTGCATCATGAAGATCGACGTAGGACATGACCACCGAGATTCACGGTCGCTGTCACCATCCACCATCCGTGGTTGAACTTGACGTCAGTCGTCGCATCATGGAGATTGACACGGGACATGATGACCGAGATTCGCAGTTGCCGTCACCATCGACCACCGGTTGTTAACTTGACGTCAGTCATAGAGAACGACGTGGGGCATGACGACAGAGATTCGTGGTAGAAGTTGTCATCTATCGTCGGTTGCGAACTTGACGTTGGCTAGGACCACCGAGATATTCCCTATTAATAGAAAGAAGAAGATAAATTAATGCTTATTGTTTGAATCACTTTTTCTTATGGCTTATTGAGTTATGCACGTATGGTCAACTCAATCCACACCTAAAGGGTACATATTCCTGGTAAGACGACTCAATCCAAAATTAATTTAAAAAACACACACTAACCATATTGTATTAGGCAATGGGTTAAATGCATTCAACTACACAGGGCTTTTATTGCTAGGTACTGCTTGTGCTAATTCATGCAGTGCTAATCCATGCAGGCCTAATGCCTATGGCATGCTATTCAATATCTGCATTGCAGTTTTCACTTGCCGCTAGCGAGTACTTGCATAGTACAAGTAGCAGCTAGTAGCACTCGTGTCTACGACTCTACGGCTACAGCTACACCACACATAGGTACATTACAGTAGCATTGTGTGGAGATCAACCTCTTCCGCCTGCTGCACTATCCAAATAATATACAATTTTTGTCGGCCGATTTCTCCCTAAATTTACCAGCAAATGCAAAAAAACTTTCGTTTATGTGATCTCTAAGTCATATACTTTGATAATAATTACCGACTTTGTTGTTTTGAAGATTGCAAAATGTAGAAAAAAAAGGATTATTTCCCGTCTGTTTTCATTACCGATGCATCCTAACACACAACGTTCAACTAATGAACGGTACAGTGTATGAATAGGCAGTATGGTAATCTCCCGTGTATTACCATATATTGCGCGTAAATGGTCCACCTGAGTGGACCATATACTTTGTAGATGTGAGCTACACCACTACAAAGTATTGTAGTACGCCACTGTATTTTAGGTGCAGCAGATCTATCATCTATAATATAAAACGGATCAATACCCAAATAGATACTGTTAAATTAAAACCCACTTTCTCTTGAGAACTAAAAGTATTTTTTATTTCATTTTATACTGTTTATATTGTTCTAATTGGCGATGCTCTTCCTTTTTACATGCAATATGACACTTACAATACTAACACGAAAATGAGTGTATGGGGCAATACTTACCAAATAGGATGTCGAAGCTCAGCCTGTACGTTTTCTACTTCTTCACAGAATTCATCATTCCTCAGCCATTTGGGGGATCTCTGGTTGTGTAAATAACTATTCTATCCTTAGTCATTGGTGTGTGTCCTTACACAACGTCAACGCTTTCAAAAGGAATTAAACCAGACAGAATTACAATGAAATGTCAGCGATCAGGCAAACGCATCCCCATTACATGTGGGTACCTATACAGGTACCCACATCCCCACCTACATCAAAACGTAAGGTAGGGTTTCTCCCCGTTTATTCAGTCCACTTATGACATGACATTTGTAATCTATAAGGTGAAATTAAATCATTGAAAGATGTGTTTTTGATACTTACCCACTTTTCTTGCTATGAATCAGCCAATATTTCACGTTCATTTGCCATGCAGTCGCGTCGAGCGCTGATCATCGCACACGCTTGCGACGGAAGTACCGTGACAAGTGTGTTGCTGAAATGACCTTTCGTTAGGTAGTCTTCGTCCAGCCATGAATTGATACGTTGTAAATTACTTACGCACATTATTGTATGCCTGTCAAATCGGAAATAAAGTGTGTGCCACTGAGTGCTCTTGAGATGAAACTACCGTATTTTGCTTGCGAATTGTTGTTTTTCAAACTTTTAAAGAATATGGATTTAAAAATTGTAACGACTGATTTTTGAATAGAATTAAATGAAATACGATGGAATATATTTATTTTTTATGAAAAAACGTACACATATTAAATTAAATTATACATTTTTACTTTGCAGTTTTAACAGTCGATGATGAGCCTTGCTTCCGACCAAAACAAGTTCGTATGATTGATGACGTATGTAAAAATGCGCTAGCTGCACAGTGAATGCCATTTTCACGTGTGCGGTGATGCTGTGTTGACGTGCAAGCAGGACCAACGAAAATTATTGAAGCCCATTTCAATTTAGCTAGGGGCAACGTGACGCCATCAAATGGAGAATTTTTCATCGGCCATCTAGCAAGATCTACAAAGTTAGGTGAGAAAATACAAAATAAGAAATCATTCATGAACAATAGTCTTTACAACTAACCCCAAAAAGGGGGGTTAGTAAAGTCACTACTGCTATACGGCAGTGTGACTTTTGGGCATACTTGGCCATACAGTTTCCCATTCGCTAGTGTACATCGCGACTCAGGCGTGGGCAAACGGCGTTTCTCTAGTACGTATAGGCATCGTCTGCTACGCTGATACTACGCTCTGATTGGTCAAAACGTGCCTGTTTGATCACATGATGGATTAAGCGCCTTTTGGAACTAAACAATTTTGGATTTAGCGCATTTTGGAACTAAACAAAATTTTTGATCCAATTTTTTTCATATTTCTAAAAATTATTTTGAGGAGTTAAATGATTATTTAAATGCACATGTTTGATGAGCATTTAATCGTGCAAGAAAATCCAATTTGATGAAAAGTGGATTTAGCGCCTTTTGGAATTAAGCTCTTCATATTCAGAATTAGCGATATCAATATTGCTCTTCTGGATCTTAAATAATAAGAGTCATCTTCCTTGACAGCCTTCACGGATGTTCTCTCAGGCATTTACTTGTGTTTGATGACTTTAAACCGCTTCTGTTCCGTCTTCCTGGTAGCGCGAGGAGGCTCACTGTTTGAGTTGTAATGGAGAACAGCAAACTGAAGCCTGGAAAGAGAATATAAAATGTTGTATGGTGACGTATTATGCCCCGGTTTCTATGATGCATCTGCTTTCAAATGCTTGAGTGAAATTTAAAAAATTGTGCATTCATTCACATTAAAATAATATGTTATTGCATAATAGTTTATACATGCATTTATTATGTTATCAGGGAACTTATGAAACGGTTGATCTGATGGATTGCATCAATTTTGCATTACTCAAAAAAAGTGGCAGCAGGCATAAGAAGTTAAATTAAGACATGCATATAGTACCTTAATTGTTGTCATGCCCTTGTATCCATTAGGCCTTCACTAAAATCGGTTGATGATTCCATGAAATGCCTCCAGCGATGAAGTTTGGTTTCTCCAGACAACTCATCTTGTCCTTCAGAAAATGTGATGTTGATGATATCTTCCAAACATTGGTACCTGAATGTTCACATAGTAAACAGGAAGAAAAATAACACCAACACAGACCTATCATCATTTTCTTTTTACGTATTTAAGGCTACTGTGATGTGTGAGATGAATTTGTGTCCTAAGAGATTCTGAAATCACATCTGTCCAAAAGCTGATTTGGTTCCTGTAAGTACTGGGTTAATTATGAGAGTCAAATTTGCCTGATAACTATTATCACACAAGCTACATAGTACATCTATACATGGATGCAATACAATTAATGCACAAGCAAGACAATGATCTGACATGGAAATAACAATGTCACGACCCACAATCCTGAGAATCATTATCATCACATCAGTTATTACATCAAGAATCTATAATTGTTGTTCTTATGTGAATTATAGCATAGAACTTTTGCATTGCTTTGGAGTTTGATCAATTTATTGATGCCGGAACGTTTAATTCTGTTTGAATTTCAGTTTAGTACGCTACAACTTGTTGTCTTTTTCTTAGCTTCATGTTTTGTTTCTCAACGGCAATTCTCCAGTCACACTCACAGGCCTTTCCTACAAGGTGGTTGATGGCAATTTGATGAGAGGTATTATGAACATAGAAATCAGATCTTCCTTGTTCGTATGTTGTAAGTGTAACCAGCAACAACATACTGTGATGATGGCATTATAATAATTTCACTGATCTAAAGCTGCGTACTCTCAAATCCACAAGCTTGTACGCGAAGATAATACAATGCAAAACAGCTGTTAGGAAACAGCTGATCACAGAACAACAAACCAATCGACCATGTACACGTACACGTTATGTATGGCAGTACAGTAATAATTCCATCGAATACCCACCGCAACGCGCACCGGCGCGGCTAATCTGTACAGGTCGAATCAAGGAAAGCTGGATGCATTTACCAGTCGTTCGTACAAGTGGGCGCTGTCGTATAAGCAGGATAGCACACTCGTAAAACGCGAAAGGGTATGTTCTTAAGCCTAGGCAGTTTTTTGTCTGCTACTAGATTTTCACCAAAAGGAGGTTATTATTTGCTCGAAAAGTGGAAATTATAACAAAGCACGCCCTAGGTTTAACACATTTGATTATATATACAATGCAATATGTATACTGAATACAAGAGTTACAATTTATACAGTACTAATGCTCTGTATTACCATTTGGTGCAATAATAGTGTGCGGTATACACATCAATTGCACACCAAAGCCTTACAATCTCCTGCAATGACAATGACCTAAATAAAACGTTCTTAGAGACAGCAAACAAGATAGCGTTATCATCACATGTAAGTTACTATTTCAATGTATGATACTAGAAATAAAATTTGTGTAGTTATACAACGTACAGAAATCCACTATCAACTAAGGTAAAATGTGCTATCAGTGCATGTAATTTTCACTTTTCGGGAGTTTCATTACATGTTAATTACTTTTTGGTGTTCTGACAAGTGCGATCTTAAATGAATAAATAATATATTCTTAAAATAACATTGACCAGAATGAACAAAGAAAATAGGGTTTCCCCAATATTCGAACCCGAGACCAGTCCTCCGGATTTCAAGAATGTAAACAAATTATATTTTTATGAAAATGAGCAAAGAATATAGGCCTCGCGGGGAATCGAACCCGAGAGCTCCCGATTCCTAGACCGGTGCACCTGTATTTGCACCAATCATAGTCTTTTTAGGCAATAATCTGAAGAAAAAAAATCGTACTTGCATACGTGGTCAATTTTAAACATAACTCGCTTTAATCGTGTCCAGACTTGTACCCTCTGGACAACGACCCCCGGACGGTTACCCCCCGGACAACTACCCCCTAGGACAATTACCCCCGGATAACTACCACCTGGACAATTAACCCCACCCCCAACCCCTCCCCGGATTTCATGCCAAGCCTATTCTTTTATAAGTCTGTGCAGGTATCAGCGCCACGCACCACCTCATTCGGCGTGCGTGAAAGACGTTTCGGGATGTCAAGGACGGTCCTGTCCCACGGGTCTGAAAGGTTGAAACGGAGCCCCCCCCCCCCCCTTTCTTGTTTAGGCTGGGTTTTTCCACTCTTTCCCAGATGGATTCTTTTACATCGCGCTCGTACCACTCTACACATTGGAGAGTAGCTAGAAAAAGCCGGGAGTTCTCCGTCGAAACGTCGCTTATATACTAGTAAGTGTCCAGCTTATTTGATTTATAATCACTACATTGACTGTACCATTATAAACGTTATCCTTATGTCGTTTTCTCTTCACTTTATGACAGGACTGTTTGCCTCAAATCTTCAAAGGTGCTTTCAAGTTCAACGGTGTCACGTGCACAAATATACAGGATTTCCTTAAAGAAGTGGAGGAATCACGCATGGGATGGATGAGGTATGTTTAAACATGAGCGTTCGATCTAAGCTCATACATGCATCGCGGAGTGATCACACATGGGTGGGGAGTATAGCAAGGTCACCCCACCCGAGCAGATTAACTAGCGCTAACGATATACTGTATATCTCATAGACATTCGTAAATTTGAGTCACTTCAAAACAAGCATCGTTTAAATAATATTTAAATAGTTTATGTCAAACAAATGAGTTTTTATAAAGCGCCCTCTTGAGTATTAACAGCTCTTTTGGAATAATGACAGGCATTTTATTTAGTCAGTTGTAATATTGTATTACTTTCGAGCATGGTGGAGATATAAATGTTAGTTTGTAATGTAAAGGTCCTGGTATTGGGTTGCTAAAATTCAGTTTGACCAAAACTATAATCTCTTTAGGAAAACCGAACTAATCATTTAAAGGGACAGTCCCTCTTTTACAAAACATCTGAACAGTTTCCAGTTGACGGATGGGGATGAATGTAGCACACACAAACACAATCAGATCAAACAGCCTTGTAAGTTGGATTCTACGAATAAAAAACAAACGCGTCCCTCCATCAAACTATATATCGGTCAATAAAATAGTTTAACTATTTTGGAATAATATTACAACAATATATTATACTTATTCTTGTAAAGGTATTGTGAAGCCGACATTTTGTAAAGGTATGTCACGGAAAAAATCTCGAAAAATGAAGAATATGTAATTACTTGTAGTCAGTTTAAGCGAGGTTTGGTTATTGTATTCATAATTCGGTCATGCTATTGTTATTTGTGTGCGGGTCACGTACCTAGCGCTGGTCACGTAGGGGTCACGCATAGCGTTGTAGTACTTCGTGGAATCCGTGTACGAACTTCCTTACTGGGTGAATACACGTAAATGCAAAATTAACCGTTGGTTGTCGTTTTATTAGTTGTAGGTGTATAAATCCACGAAAATGAGATGTTAAGCCCTAATTTGGTCAGGCATGCTGTTAAATGACATTTTCTTCCATACAAGACAATAAACTCGCAATTTTTGAAATTTTACTTGCAAAAGAGGGAATGTCCCTCTAAACGGGCTTCATTATAATATATCATTTAACTAAATCATCCAATACTTTGTCAAAGAATAAAGTGAGAGTGTACATGAAAAGAGCAAAGAAAATCTGCTTTCTCCAGGATTTGAACCCGAAACCTCCCAATTGATAGACCGGCGCTTTACCGACTTAGCTGTGGGAAAACCCCCATGCAATCCAGTGCTCGTCCCTGAAACCCTTTTGTTCGCAATGCTCATGTGGTTACAAGCTATTATAAACTAAGAATGTGTTAGTATGGCTTTTTACACATCACTGTATGCATATTTTTGTTTGCAGCATCAGTGAATCAGATAGCACAGATCAGAACTCACACGATTCTGACACCAGAGGCGATGCCAGTGCCGATGACACACAAGATGAACATCCTTCCGCTCCACCGAAATATTCCACATCCACAACTGAAGATTCTGACTCCAGTTACACTTCATCATCGAAAAGCAGCTCACCTGAATCAAAAAGCGATACCAGTACTGAGGACAAACAATATGCACCGACTTTCCCTTCATCTGAAGACTCCGACTTCAGTCACACTTCGTCACCAAAGAGCAGTGGTCAGAACGTTCCTAAACCTGACTGCAGAATCAACGCTAATTCTGATGCACCACAGGATGAACTTTCTCCCTCTTTACCTAAAGTGTCCGACTCTAATCACACTTCGCCATTGGGGACTAGGTATCCTTACGTTCCTGATCATAACTCCAGATCCGATGCTTGCCCTGAGGAAATACTAGATGAACACGCCTCAGCTTCACATCAAGATAAACAACAGGTTCCAACTGAAGATGCCCGACAGCTTTCACATCTCACTATCTACACACAACCAGCTATCCAGAACCAACCACCAAGCTCAATTAAACAATTAACCTATCTACCGATCAAAAAACGTCCTGTCAGTCAAACAAATTTACCCATTAAAAAAAGGCGAACAAACCTTATGCAATAGTTTTCCACAACAATCTAGCGACACACAAACAGACAATGAAACTACCCAGCTTTATACGAAAACACAGTGCAATTCTCAACCATTCATATCGACAGTCAACAGTTCCCGCACAAGTAGGCGCTCATCATCGCACTACAACCAACAAGACCAGCCAATACACAACCACCTAACCATATTTTACAATCCTGAACAATTTACAAACGTATTACTATCCAACGCAATCCCACAACCAACCAGCCACTTCTGCACAGGCAGCCATTCATATACACCCGACCATTTAGTTTCACCTATCCATTCAGCTTCACCCAACCGCCCAGCTCCGTCCGAATATCCATCCTTGTTCACCCACCCATTAATATCAGACTACTCAGCCACACCCTGATACACCTAACCACCGAGTTGTACTAAATTTCATTTTATTTTTATTTCGTTTATTTCCACAAATTTGAAGAAAAACGTACACAAATTATGAAATTAACAAATTAAAAATACAAACAAAATGTACAATATAACAATATTCGAAATGAGTAAATTGAAACACATACATGCAACAACAAACAAACAATAGTCCTACATACTTAATTCACATAATATTCAAAATTGCATCGACACCGGTAAATCTACTGTTTTTTAATCTCGTTTTACTGAGTTCCTACAAGTTTCTTGCTGGTTTTCAACTGGTCATTACTGGGTTCTTAATGGTTTCCTGCTGGTCTCTTCTGGTTTTTATTGGGTTCGTACTGGAATATTACTGGTTTCTTACTGGGCGTTGGTCAGTCTTACTGGTTTGAGTGGTTTCTTACTGGTTCTTACTGGAATCTAACTGGTATCTATTACTTGTTGCCTACTGGGCTCTTACTGGTCAGTCTTACTGCATGGTTTCTTACTGGTTCGTACTGGTATCTATTACTGGTTTCTTACTGGGCTCTTACTGGCCAGTCCATTAGGTTTCAGTAAGTTAGCCGTGATCTCCACCACCGTGGTGATCAACTTTTAATAGCTTCCCTCAACATTCCATGCCCTCTTAACTGCCCCCACGAGACCTAGTGGTATTATAGAGATAATCTCCCCCAGCTACACGCAGTAAACTGCATGGCCACTAGTCTAGGTTTCTAGACCTTTTCATTCTTATTCATTGTGTGGTGTGACTGATATAAAATATTGACTCAATAAATCCTGCCAGTGTATAGTAGCGAAGTCATTATTATTATTATTATTGGGTATATATAGGTGGGGTCGAACTAGAACACCCGTGTCTCTTTCGTATTTTAACCATTTGGGTACCGGACAGTTTTAAAAGTTGTACAGGTCGTTGTGTTCTTAAAATCGTGATGGATTTTCCCTGATTAAAAACCCCGCGGGTGCCGCTAGTTTGCAGTATATTTGCAGAAGAATAATTGGCTGCATTGTTTAAATACATTGCGAAAATCACACAAATAAAAAGAATCACGTACACTTTATCTACATAATGATGGCAGAGTTATTTAATCTCAAAATCTTTAAATTCAACATTGTCATTGATTTATATTTAGGTATAATTGTACAACATTCATGATTACTACATAACTACATAATTCATACAACTTATAATTCTGTTTTTTCTACCATAACCCCCCCCCCCCCCCCTCTCCTATACTAAATGCGGTTGATCCTCTCTCCTCTCTACTCCTTCCTACCATTTGACAATAGGGTAAAGCGAACAAACTTGATACTATGTACACATCCGAACCCAAACTCGTCTGTAGTGTCTGCGTATCAAGACTAGCAGCACGACGTCTTGATTGAGACACCATCTGCTAGAAATTAGCGCCGAGGCCACTACCGATAAGAACGGTGTAAATGGTGATAAAATTCTACTAGAGGCACGAATCTCTCTACCTCTCCTCAGCCCTGAGAAGCGGATATTTTCTAACTTGGGTGAAACATCATGCTTACTGGTTTCCTACTGGATTCTTACTGGTTTCTATCACTGGTTTCTTACTGGGTTCTTACTGGTCAATCTTACTGGTTTCTTACCAGGCGCGCCGGAAGCAGTTTTGGATTTTGGGGGCAAAACCCCAAGGGGGCTCACAATTTGTTTGTGTAGGGGCTCATGCCCAACCACACTCTGGGTTGCCAACTTTGAGCCAGATGTGAGAGTGAGACATTGCGAGGGAGCGAAGCGACTGAGCGGGGGAGGGTGTGGGAGGGGGTGTCCCCCCTCCCACGGTAGGTAGCTTCTGCATTTTTTGACTTGAAATTGCGCAATCTGGTGCATACTTAAATTGGAAATTCGGCTGTATTTGGGAAAGCGTGATATGATTTGATATATTAATATATTTTTCAACTAGAAAACAAATAATTGTCACACTAATAAATATGTACCCCAAAACACACACACACAACAACATAAACCATGATCATGCAGCATTACCCAGATAGCAAGCCAACGTTGGACCAACGTTGGAATCTCGACACTCGTTGGATGTTAACATGTGGTTGGATATCAATGTTGGTCCAACATTGGATTATCGCAACTCCTAGAAGTTGAAATCTGGTTGGATACCAACGTTGGTCCAACGTTACGGCGATTTTAACACATTATTCAAAATATTGTGGGAATTGTAATGGTTCCAAATGTATTATAAACATTTATCAATTCAAACATATAGAAAAACTGACCAGAAATATATTGTGATTAAAAAAGGGCCAACAAATGGGATTTCAACGGGATTCGAACCCGAGACCATAAACATCATACACATCTAGTAGTATAGTTAATATTTGTTTGGCTTACCTACACGCAAAATTTAAATTAGGAATTCAAAACCCCACTGTTTGAGTCTTTCTGCTACATGCAGCTTCCATGATGGTTAATTCTAGCCGAAATATTATTGCTGCGATTCTTTGTTTCTCATTGGCTAATTTCACGTCACATGTTCAAAACTTTTAACCAACTTCGAACGGCCGTAATTCCACATTATCATTAAGCAACGTATGCGGAACGATCTTTAACAAACACCATTTTTATCCAACCATGTCACTTTGACTAACGATTGTTGTTTTTTATTTTAACCAACCAGTTTTAATACATTAACATTTTACCAGTGTTTTGAGAATGTACCTAGACATCACTGAACAGACAAAAATAGGTACCTTAGTGTTTTTTTTTTTTTTTTTTTTTTTTTGGGGGGGGGGGGAGATTCAAATTTAGTAGCTCATGTAACGAAAAGGGACTAAAGTTGGCTTCACCTAGATTGATGGTAACTTCTGTTAAGTAATTGTGGTAATTATGTAATGACCTACAAGGCAACTAAACCCCTCAAAAAAAGTTTAGAAACTCAAGTTTGATCGATCATATCTCTCGTATTTTTAAATAAGAATACTCGAAATAGGTGACACAATAAAGCCTCATTATATACCTTTCAAACGGTGCATTATTTCTAGTGATTATGCAATTGGAGCGATTGCAGTAGCCCAGAGAATAGGGGGATGCAGGACGTGAAATGTCGCAAAATGGCCCCAATGCATTTAATTTATGAGTGCATGCCTGTGATGACCAGTGTACTAAAGGTTAACATTCTATTGAATACTGCCACCCTTTCCATTCATCAAAATTATTGAATTTGATACCATTTTAATGAAAATTATCTCTTCATTAAGTTTGCATATTAATCGTAAGAATTATGCAAATGGTGTGCAGCGAACCGGAATATGGAGATGGGTCGAGTGTGAAATTAGACAAAAAGATATGGAGTTGACCAAAAAATCAGAGCGTTGCATCCTTTTTCGAGCTTTTGGGAGGATTTGTTAGCATTTCAAATAAAATATTCATGATTTAAATTGATATCAACGGAAAGCCCAACAACTCTTCTGTATGAATATGTGAAATTTATAATGATTTTAGCAAAGGGCGGCTGCAGGGATATAAATGTGGGGGAACCTCAAAAGTGACCCATTATGAAACACTCTGATTTCAAGGCACAACTGAGTCACTATTCATGCGTTTTCAATTGAATTCTTCTCATTCATGGCCAACTCATTCAAGTCGCATTACATCCTCTACACAATCATGTGACAATGGTAAAAGATACCGACACCAAATCAGAGCGTTTTGAAATGGGTCACTTTTGAGGATCCCCAAAATTTATCTCCTCCCTGCATCCGCCCTTTACAAAAATCATTATAAATTTCACATTTTCATACAGAAGAGTTGTTGGGCTTTCTGTTGATATCAAATTTGATCATGAATATTTTATTTGAAATGCTAAAAAATCCTCCCGAAAGCTCGAAAAAGGATGCAACGCTCTGATTTTTTGTCAACTCCATATTTTTTGATTTCACACTCGACCCGTCTCCATATTCCGGTTCGCTGCGCACAACCCATTTGCATAATCCTTACGATTAGTATGCCGTCGTAATGAAGAGCTAATTTCCATTAAAATGGTACCGATTTCAATGATTTTGATAAACGAAAAAGTTGGCAATTTTCAATAAAAAGAGAACTTTTGAAAAACTGGTCAGCACAGTCATGAACTCGTAAATTAAATGCATTGAGCCATTTTGCGACATTTCACTTCTGGCCTCCCCATATTCTCTGGGCTACTGCAATCGCCCCAAATGCATAATCACTACACATAATGCACCGTTTGAAAGGTATATAATGAGGCTTTACTATGACACCAATTTTGAATAAGCTAATTAAAATATACGACAGATATGATCGATCAAACTTGAGTTTCCGAACTTTTTTTTGAGGGGTTTAGTTACTGCTAATTACAGTAGAGTACTATTTTTCATCGTCTGAACAGGAAATTATTTCCCATGAATGGGGAGAAAAACGTTTCGATAGTTCCGGGGGAACTCTCCACCTGCAACGATGTAACATCACATTGACCATTCCAGCCAACGCTCTTCCAAAGGGACATGAGGAAGTGATTTATATCGAAGCTCTTGAACAGGCGCCGGACAACATTGCAGAAAATGATGTTGTCGTTGCCTTGACTTGTAGGTGCAAACGCAACTCAGTACTGACCAGATTTCTTGTGCCCGTCACGTTGAAGATGCCACACTGTGCCAGGTGGACCGATCGTGATGCTGTCAAGGCTGTTTTGTATGCTAAAAAAGATAGAGGTGAGCGTTGTTCGTTTGTTATGTATTTAATTTCATTGTATCTGCAAACTTGTGACAACGATCATTACGTCAGGCATTGCATAGTTGTCTGTAATTATAGTGGTACATAAACGTAATATAACAAAAAAATACACTTGAAATATATAACAGGCTGGCATTGAAAATAGAAGTGTACAAAACTATAACTTTTAGCCATCCAAAGATACTAAAATGAAACGATCGTGATTAAACAACGTGAGATATATACTCAAGAAAACGTCATTTTTTATGACATAAGTTCGAACGTAGAAAGCAATTTTCAGCTTTCCTGTAGTGAGTAGGTGTACTTTAACGCTACTTTTATTTTTGTTTGTATTTATGTCACCAGAATTTTCAAGGACTCCGCTATAACTTTTAGCCATCCAAAGATACTAAAATGAAACGATCGTGATTAAACAACGTGAGATAATGTATATACTCAAGAAAACGTCATTTTTTATGACATAAGTTCGAACGTAGAAAGCAATTTTTAGCTTTCCTGTAGTGAGTAGGTGTACTTTAACGCTACTTTTATTTTTGTTTGTATTTATGTCACCAGAATTTTCAAGGACTCCGCTGACAGCAGAAGGAGTGCCCAGATGCATAATTCACGAACAGTTCCTCGAGCTTGTTGTTGACCACTTTTGCAAAAACGCTGTCCTCTTGAACGGGATTCAAAAACTGATGGGCTTTGCATGCTTCCTTCCCAAATCGATCCCTTCAACAAAGAATCCTATATTGCGAGCATACGCATACAACAAGTGCAATGCGGCTGATAAAGAGGAAATTAAGGTAATCACATAAAACACAGGAAAATTTAAAAATCAATACAAACTCAAATAACGATTCCATGAGTAGGATATACCTGTTCTAGTCTGGCAGCCAAAATGGCAATGTAATATGTAAATTATGTTAATACAGCAAAATCTGTCTTGGTGATCACCTGTCTAGAGCAACAAACCACTTTTTAGTGGCCACCAAAAGTGATCCACTGCGAGGAAACACAAACTTATCTATTTCGGCCATCTATCTACAGTGGCAATTCTTCGAATCCCTCTTAGGTGCCTAATATACACTTGTTTTACTGCATTCTAATTATGATAATTACATGTGAAGAGCTCATTTGCAAAAGGGGTTAGATCCATTTTTCATCAAATTTGATTTTGTTGTCTTTATGTATTGATTTTTAGTAGCTCTATAAGATGATACCAAAGAAAAGTTGAAATTCCCATCAAAAAGTGTAAAAAAAATGGCTAAGACAAATATTTTTTTTTTCAAAAGGGGTTTGATCCATTTCAGTTTGTTTGCAAAAGGGGTTAGATCCACTTAAGACCATTCCGAGAAAATCAAGTTTGTTTTTATTTCTCCCATATTGCAATATGTTTATGCAAAACAAATTTGTCCTGATATACTACCCTACCATGTGAATGTAAAACTGAGTATGAATAAGTCAGTCTTCATATTTTAAAAATAATGTTCCCAAAAATTGAACTTTGTGGATCTAGCCCCTTTTGCAAACAAAGTGGATCTAACCCCTTTTGCAAACAAAATATTGTATAGTTGAGCAATGTCGGTGACATGCGAGTTGTCATTATGGGTGAAATTTAATCAGAATGAAAACAAAAAACTTTAGTTATGAGCCAACTCACATACATGTTCATAGTGGGTGAATAGGGCTGCCCCACCTCCCTAAAATCCTGCCAACCCCCCTCTCCCTACCCCCTCCCCGAAACAAAGTTTAATTTTAATAAGCTGTTGTGTAGTTGGATTTTCCCCCTAGTGTAAGAATCTATAAATCTCATTTTCAATTTGGTTAGTGTCCCAGTGTGTTTGCATGTTGAAGAGGTGGGGGAGGGGGAGGGGGAGGGCTAGTGATGCCCCCCCCCCCCTCCCACACACCATAGATTGATTCAGATTAGATATGTGAAAGTTTTGTTTACAAAAGGGGCTAGATCCACAAAGTTCCATTTTGGGAAAAATTAAAATTAAAATATGAAGACAGGCTGATTATTTTCATACTCAGTTTTACATTCACATGGTAGGGTAGTATATCAGGACAAATTTGTTTTGCATGAACATATTGCAATATGGGAGAAATAAAACAACTTGATTTTCTCGGAATTGTCTAAAGTGGATCTAACCCCTTTTGCAAACAAGCTCTTCATGTACTGCCGAAGTGACGACCAGTTGTATATGTACCGTATATGTACTACATCATACAATTTACACATTAGGCTTGTGGTATCACCATGTCAAAAGGGAAGTATAGGTTTTCCCGCTCAATTTTGCGATTGTGTCAATCGGATTGATAATAGGAGCAAACGAATTCGCGCGTGTCAAAGCAGCATTCGAATTCGTAAATAGTCGTTCAAAATCACGTAGGAGCAAGTGAATTTGCACAAAGAGCATACCTTTTCATCAATGGTCATTCGACTCGCGAAAGGGCAGTTGACAGTTGGCTGCACATTCGCGAATTTGAGTGCCCATAAATGAACGTCTGTGTCTATTCACGAAAGCGTATGCGTATGCATGAATTCGCTTACACTTATTCGGAATTTGGAAGACCGATACCAGCGATTACGCGGTAATGCGTGAATTTGAATGACCCTTAATGAATTCGATTGAAAAAAGTGTAAAATTGAGCGGGAAAACCTATACTAGCCTTGGGATAGACTGCTGGTGCTTTTTTTTCACGGGAAGTTCTTAAAGGGACTGTGGTTGACCTGAAAAGAACTTTTGTATCTTGATTTATATAGTGTTGCACATTTAAAGAAATGAAGAAAAAAAAATCCATATCTTAAAGTACCGCAAATTAATTGTTTGACAACAGCAAATCTATTACGAAAACAGTTTTTTATGTAAACGATAATGATTAAACCAAATTTGTCAGAAATAGTTTTAGTAACAAATATTTATTGAAACCAAAGGCAAGACTATCCTACCTCGTTTCTTATTTCCACACGAAATGTAATTCCATTATCAATAAATAATTGTGTATATAGTTCTATTTTTATTTTGTGCTGCAATGTGAGTACATAATTTCCATATTTGTTTTACAATATGATACAACCAGCTAAGACCAGCTAAGATATGGATGGACTGCATCAAGGCGGATTGCAACAACAGACACATTGACTCCCTGACTAAAGCCAATAGGCTGACAGAAGATAGGAAGGCGTGGCAAGCCGTTGTAAAGTAGAAGCCATCATAGATCCCAGCGATGGTGTGGACGGCTTAAGTCAAGTCAAAACCAAATCGAATCAACAGATGGTTTTACCATAGTCAACATTAGTCATTAACATAAACATTAGTTATGAACTGATACGATTATTACACTCGCATTCAATACACACACCGGGAAACCAGTATTTCCTTGCTAATTTACATTTAAATTATATATTTCGGGTCAGTATCCTTATGTTTGAAATATTGTATTATGGTGTTTTCTAACTAACTTACAGAAAATAAAGGTGGAAGAAATAGAAGCAGGTGGCATGTTGGTATTACCAGAGCAGGAGATACTTGTCCAGACTGATAAGGAAGGTGGAGACTTACATATTGAGTGTAAGCAAGTTGGGCACGACGCTATTCTACATAAGGTATGACATAGATGGTCGGGATTTTAGAAAATCGGCAAATATCTTCCAGAGCAATAACACATGGTAAAGGGATAGTTGAGTTTTGGTATAGAGGGCGCTACATAGAATAATCTGTTTGTGAGATAATGTACAACTGAATGTCAACAAACAGCATACAATTGTATTGACATAATAAACTTCATTTTATGAAAATCAGTTCAGAAACGACTGAAAAACCCATAAACATAATCATTTGTAATAATTGTGGTGCCCCACAAATATAAGATAATTTTGAATCAGCCGTTAAAAAAATTTAAAAATACATTCTCTTTTAAAAATTGGTCAAAATAGGTTTTTCAATAGTTATTGATTATTTCTCTATTCAATCATTATTTCAATAAAACATCACATGCACAATATTTTATTTTAAATGGTTGATACCAATGAGTTTTTAGAGAGCGCCATTTTGAGTTATAATGGCTCTTTTTAGATGATAGCAGGGTTTGTACTTAGTCGTTTGTAATTTCGAGCATGGTGGAGTTATAACTATAAGTTTGTAATGTAGTACGGTGCAGGTTTTGGTTAATACTAACATTCAGTTTGACCAAAACTGTACTCTCTGCACCAAGACTCAACTATCCCTTTAATTGATATGTGTATCATCAAGAATAAATAAACTGACAATAAGTCTTGCATTTAGTGGTCATTTTCTGACTATGATGAGTCATGCTAGTTTTGTCATTTGGAGCTATAACAAGATTATGGAGTCAGTGTCGTAGCCAGTCATTTTGCAAGGGGGATCCAACCTGCGATCCGAGCTCGCCCTTTCACAGTTCCCGGCTACGCCACTGTGTATTGCGTTTACTGTTTAGTAGTTATATCGTGTTTGTATTATACTAAGGAACATGTACATTACGTTTGAAATGTATGATTTTGCATTACTGCTGATGTATGAGATTTTTAAAAATTAGTTGATCGATGATTATTTGTTTATTGATCATAATAGTACCGTGCATCGTTTTTCTTTTACAGAATACCTATCGGAAAGAAGCCATAATGCAGCAGTTCAAAATTTCGTTCCAATTCTTTCTGCCATTGAATGAACGAGGTGGGAATATGGATATGCACATTCTTTTGCATCAAAAAGTCATGTTGGAAGAAAAGTTCCCCGTACAAACAAATTACCCCAGTAAGTAATCCGCCACTTGTTCCTACTTCATGATTTTGTTAAGCAGTAGTACATGTATTTAGTCCTACCATGTTCCACCCCTCTTCTAGTTTTTAACTAAGTTATAAAAAAATAGACCAAAGTCAATCATTTGCCTTACGGCCCAATCGTTTTGATCTAGCATTATTTAGTGGAAATGGCATGCCATTTATTCAGGGGAGGGTGGCGCCATAATTATGTATTTTATTCTTTAGTCTTCATTTAGTAATAAACTGTTGAAAACCCAACATAGTTCGCTACTGGTTCTACAATTCACTAGTCCCATGCATGAATAGGCGTACCAAGGGGGTGGGGTTGGTTGATTCAAACCCCGCCCTAACCCCCCCCCCCCTCTTCCCCCTTTCACCCCAAAATGAATGCTTTTGGGAGGTTAGAACCTCCCCCCCCCCCTTTTAATTTTTATTTTCGAATGGTCTCTGCCTCGAAATGTTGAACATTTTCGGTCTCGGTTCCGACAATTTTCTACAGGATTATCAACCAATGGTCTTGATCGCGGCCTCGAAAATTGTGAATGTACTTGACTTCTGCTCCGACAATTTTCTACGGACACCCACCCCCCCCCCCCCCCCCTCCCCCCCCCTCCTCCACTTACAGGATTATTAACCAATGGTTTTGGTCTCGGCCTTGATAATTATTGACCGGCCCTGGTCTCGGCCTCGAAAATTGTGAATGTACTTGGCCTCGGCTTATACATTTTCTACGGACTGCCCCCCCCCCCCCCCGCTTACAGGATTCTTAACCAATATTCTTGCTCTCGGCCTCGATGTGTGACCAGTCCTGGTCTCGACCTCAACAATTTTGTAGGTACTAATTGGTCTGAGCTTCAAAAAATGTATACGGACACCTCACCCCCCCCCCCCCGGTTCAGAAAATTTGGCTGACGAATTAACCCCCCCCCCCTTGACAAAAACCATTGGTACGCCTCTGGTCCCATGCTAGTAATAGTGTACACAATTATTATTTCCACTGTGCAGACACTTTGCAGACACTTTGCAGACACTTTGCAGATTGTCAACTTACGTTATTGGATATGGTTATAATAATGTTAACGATATTAAGCCTCTATTTCTTGTTAATACAAAAAAAAAAGATGGATCACACAAATTGGGTAACCTCGCTACTTATTAAGACCGCTAGTCAGATTGTGGTATTGCACTAATTACTGACGGACTACTATTAAAAACCGCAAACGGGGTCGCTAATGAAAGGCAGTAACAAAATAAAGTCGTGGACCGTTATCCATAAGGACCAATAAGATGAGGATAGATATTCATAAGTCACATTGAGGGTCACTACTTAGTATTTCTTTGTTCTTAATTGTTTTTTAGTTTGCTACTGATTGATCTTTCCTCTACTTTTCATGTCCTTCATTCCCCTTAACCCCCCCCCCCCCCCCCTCCCGGCTTTTACCTTCTACAAAATAAAACATCGAAAATGTTTCATGAATAACATTTTCATGAATAGCGACGCTTATTTCGTATAATGAATAGCGACCCCACTCTTATAAATAGCGACCCTTATCTTACATTATGAACAGCGATCCTCATGTCGTACTGTGAATAGTTAACCCTCTATAGCGATCCTCTAGGCGCCTTGATAATCCAGTACCATTACTGTACTAGAATGGTAATTGTTGGTTATGTAGATATTGTTAAGGGTGCATACTACAGCAGAAATGGGCGGGACCTTACTCTTTAATTGTAATCAATTTAATTGGAAAAGAAGATCACAATGTATGATTTTCAAGCAAATAAAATAGGGTTTCCTCGGAACCGGCAAATCTCGGCTCCCGTCTATGTACATGTCCTACACAAACCGTGAAAACACGGTCCCCGTGGGGGGTTAGTAGCCTTTGTTTGTTCCTCTTGGCAAAAACAAACAATCAATATGTGAAAACAAAGCATCTAAACGGAAGACGTATCGCAAACAACATGTAAACATACACATTCCAATGTGAATACATCTTGAATACTTGAATACATCAGAAGAACCTTTTCAGTATGATGTATCTATAATTGCTAACCCTTGTCACCAAATAATCACACATGTTTAGATACATAAGACTTATTCATGTTGTATTCATGCAGACATTGACACTCCTGGCACTAGTTCTGACGGCCAGCAGAGGACAGGAAACTCTGCAAAAAGGAGAAGTTAGTATGGGGAAATCAAATAGAAGGCATTGCTTTCAATTTAATTGATTACACATTTGTTTGGGCAAAAAACACTTCGCAATTTACAAGATTTGCGTATATGCAGATAGTGAACATAATATTGTTTTTACGGAAAAGTAGTCAAATCATACATTTCATTCGTCAAAATAAGCATATTGTTTTTACCCAATTGACACCATTCGGCAGATGACACCTTTTCTGCAACCCAAATACGCGCAATTTTTTGTTTTCATTTTGTTCTTTTGCAATGTAAGATTTTGTCAAAAAAGCCCTTTTCCGTGCACAGCGACGAATTGGTAATATGTTTTGAATTATACAAAAAAACATAATCAAATCATACAGTTTGCAAATATTTGATGTGAGGACTTATACAGATGAACATAAGTCAACATGCATTTGCATGTCAGCTTCCGCGGCTTCAATTCGAAAGGCTTCATTTGTGGATATATACCTTCCATTTTCGAACGGATTTTAATCAAACAAACGTTGTCAGTCAGTGCTGTGTGAATTCATACACTTTTAGAAATTTTTCCTCTACTACGCCACAAAAATGAAGCCTACTTCTGCTTTTAAACACAACTGTTCTTCCAATTTAGTATCGATGATTATACGGGTGCGGTTCGTTATTCCGAAGGTTCGTTATTCCGAAGGTTCGTTATTCCGAACACGCAAATTTCCTATACTTGAGTATTCGTTAATCCGAAAATGAAATAGGGTTCGTTAATCCGAACATTTGTTGCATTATTCCGAAGGTTCGTTATTCCGAAGGTTCGTTATTCCGAAGGTTCGTTATTCCAAAGGTTCGCTATTCCTAAAATGAAATCGGGTTCGTTATTCCGAAGGTTCGTTAGTCCGAAAATGAATTAGGGTTCGTTAATCCGAAAATGAAATAGGGTGTGTGTGTGTGTGTGTGTGTGTGTTTGTGTGTGTGTGTGTGTGTGTGTGTGTGTGTGTGTGTGTGTGCACTGGCGTAGTGGTGGGGGGTGTCATGGGCCTTCGGAATAACGAACCTTCGGAATAACTGAACCTTCGGAATAACGAACCTTTGGAATAACGGACTGTAACCGATTATACATTGCCCACCATATGCCATACCTCTCCCCCAGTGTGTGAAATAACCCGCATAGTATAAGTTTTAGTCAGAAGGGTACCCATCCGGGTGCGCTTCGTTATTCCGAAGGTTCGTTATTCCGAAGGTTCTTTATTCCGAAGGTTCGTTATTCCGAACACACAAATTACGTGTACCTGAGGGTTCGTTAATCCTAAAATGAAATAGGGTTCGTTAATCCGAACATTTGTTACATTATTCCAAAGGTTCGTTATTCCAAAGGTTCGTTATTCCGAGGGTTCGTTATTCCGAAGGTTCGCTATTCCTAAAATGAAATCAGGTTCGTTATTCCGAAGGTTCGTTAGTCCGAAAATAAAATCGGGTTCGTTATTCCGAGGGTTCCTCATTCCAAAGGTTCGCTATTCCTAAAATGAAATCGGGTTCGTTTATCCGAAAATGAATTTGGGTTTGTTATAATGCTATAATTTCATATAAAGCGATAAAATAAACTTAAAAACAAAGCACAAGTTATTGTATTATAACAAACCCGATTTAATTTTCGGATTAACGAACCCTATTTTATTTTCGGACTAATGAACCGTCGGAATAACGAACCTTCGGAATAACGAATCCGATTTCGTTTTAGGAATAGCGAACCTTCGGAATAACGAACCCTCGGAATAACGAACCTTCGGAATAACGAACCTTCGGAATAACGAACCTTCGGAATAACTGAAACTTCGGAATAACGAATGCGCTTCGTTATTCCGAAGGTTCGTTATTCCGAACACGCAAATTTCGTATACCTGAGGGTTCGTTAATCCTAAAATGAAATAGGGTTCGTTAATCCGAACATTTGTTGCATTATTCGGAAGGTTCGTTAGTCCGAAAATGAAATCGGGATCGTTATTCCGAAGGTTCGTTATTCCGAAGGTCCGTTATTCCGAGGGTTCGTTATTCCGAAGGTTCGCTATTCGTAAAATGAAATCGGGTTCGTTAATCCGAAAATGAATTTGGGCTTGTTATAATGCTATAATTTCATATAAATAGATAAAATAAACTTTTGATTGGTTTGGCCAAGGGAGTGAAAGGGGGAGGGGTATGCTTTTTGCAGGCTGTAAATTAAATAAACAAAACACAAATTATAGTATTATAACGCACCCGATTTAATTTTCGGATTAACGAACCCTATTTTATTTTCGGACTAATGAACCTTCGGAATAACGAACCCGAATTTGTTTTCGGATAAACGAACCTTCGGAATAACGAACCCGATTTCGTTTTAGGAATAGCGAACCTTCGGAATAACGAACCTTCGGAATAACGAACCTTCGGAATAACGAACCTTCGGAATAACGAACCTTCGGAATAACTGAACATTCGGAATAACGAACCTTCGGAATAACGGACTGTAACCGTAATAAACATGGTACTTGACGTAAGAGGGTAATTAATCAAGATCCGGGGAATAAGATACTCTTGTCTTTCTTACGGACTACGACGATTGGCGATACAAAGGTAAATGCACTCGAACCGAATTCAAAACATATACATGCTATTGTAATGTTAATGTAATGTTAATGTAATGTTTATTTTGTTATTAAACAGGGTGGTAATCAAATGTTATGCACTTTTTGGTATGCGTGATCTTGATAGATATTCCGCAAGTTCAACATTCGGATGAGACGTTTCAGGTGCAGAACAGTAGGACATTTTCTTAAATTATGGAATAAAAGTAGGACCCCTTTATATATTCCAATTAAATACATTTATGGATATTTCAGCCGTTTCTGAGACGAAGTTGATCCAACAAAGTTGATAGTGTCATTAAAATTGTGTTTGGTACACTTATATGTTCATTAACTCACAACAAAATTACCTCATGAAGCGCCCTCTAGGCCAGAACTGAACTTCCCCTTTAATAATACATGTACGTCAATGTGAGATCTACGTGTGATTGTTGTTAAATATAGAACACACAATTTGTACCTATTACATGCACAATAGATATTAAAGAAAAACGAATCAATATAGTAAGGTTCGAAAATCCGAATGTCATGTATGAGTTGTTTTTAAGGTTGCTATTTCATATTGATTATGTATGGTTAATCTGTGTTATTTATATATATTTCCGATTTCTATTAAAATTCAGGAGTCGGATTGAACAAAAATGGTTAAAAGAAACTGTAAATAGCTTTGAATTCCATGTAATGTCCTAAACTATGGATATAATCTGAAATTCACATTAATTCTTCTCCATCTTTATTATGGTTTACTTTTACGATCAAATTTAAGTTGTGGGACTAGGAAATTCGTTTGAATATGATAATCGTCAATAATATGATTTGCATTTTAGCTTGGTTATCAATTGGTATTTGAATGTATGTTTTGCTTTGTTTCACTTTTCATCGTAGACAATAGGGAAGACGTTTTAAGTGACGAACTTCTCCTGGCCATGTCGAAGAAGATAGACCCTGGACAGGTACCTCCTCATGACTTCAGCGTTCATCTAGGCTTTGGGTATGCAGAAGGGAAGCGCGAGAACATGACTGCTAATATTGCAATATCTCCACATACAGCATACTGCAATTTACTCCATAAATTTGTCGAAAGGAACGGCCGGGGAAAGAATACAGCTATAACGCTTCGTACAATTCTCTGGGATAACCAAATGGGAACGACGGCTGAAGTTCTCGAAAATGGTATGGATGGACGGAAGTCATGCCCTTGGGGCAATATTTCGATTGACATTAAATTATGTTTTTGTAGTAAAGCTTTGAGAAAACAAAATTGTGTAGTGAACTAAAATGTTGCAGCAGAGAACACGTACATACTTGAAAGAACAAAACTGCATTGAATCGAAATAAATCGTATATATCAAAATATTAAGGTAACATAAAACAAAAAAAATAACAGGCTATAAGTGGTTCGGGGTATTCTTTATTGCCTAGTTTAAAAGTGTGAATGATGATACGATTTATAGAAGAACATTTTATCAGAATCGGATGATAATCGAAGGAGTCATATACGCTTATTATTTTGATGATCATCTATAGGAATAAGTGCTCATGTCTAGATTGCCGACAATTGTGACATCATTTATGAGCAACTCGCCATTGCTTTGGCGCATCACATTCCACAAATTTGAAGGAATAGTGATGAGTCAAATTAAACATTACGACATGTCCAAGTATAATGGCTTTGTTTAGTTCGCAAATGACGTTACTATCGATGATGCACACGATTCTCAACAACGTTCCAACTGTCATAATTTGTGTGTTGCGTTACCGTTTTTGCTCAAACTTCCACTCATGACCCTCTTATTCACCTTACTTTATAGAAAAACTTTCACAGAATAATTCCTCTCAATGCATTTGTAAAACGAACATTATAAGTATAAGTATAATGCACATACAAATGCTGATTTCTTTGCACATTTTATTGTCAGCTGGTCTTATTAACATGCATATGCAAAATTATGCAACATGCATGCACATGCTGCCAATTAAATTTGACCGGCTGAAACAAAACCCTGCACCTGTCGGTAAAAATATAAATGTAGATTATCATACCGTTATAAAGAGCTCATAGAAAACGTCCATGTGATGACTTGTTCTAACTATAACATTTTACAATAATAAGTCTTTTAAACACATTACGTGAAATTGAAATGCCCATTTCTTCAAAACATCAATTGGCGACTAGTGCATGGTTTTAGCCGGTCACACATATTAGGAAGAGATTTATCCAAACACATTTACTTTAAGTGAAATTAATTTTACTAGATGTGTATGGTTTGGGATATATCAGAACAATGGATACAATTACGTTGTAAGAACAGTATTATACTTATTATCTCACACACTATTATGATACCAGGCAATACTAGTTTTGGTGTCGTTACTATATATACAGGGTGGCAAAGAAACTAGAACGGGACACGTCCTAAAATAAAGTAACAAAACGATTATGTTTATTGGATAGAGTGCCTTTCTCAATGAAAAAAGATACCAATAACAGTAATTTTGGACGAGTATAGTTTTTGGTGTAGGACGTCTTAAGTGAGACCATGTCAGTTCCCTTTTTCTTTTTTTTTACCGAGTCACTGCAGGATAAATCACACTACCTACCTGTAATAGCATCGGACAACTTTGCCCATTCTCTCGGGACACAACTGAATGCACACTACCAACGGAGCGTGTATTGCTCGTTCTTCAATGCAGTATGACGGGTAGTAAGTGCGATTTATCTAGCATGACATGGTAAAATTTGACATAAAAGGGAACCTGACATGGTGTCACTCACAGCGCCCTAAAACCAAAACTACACGACTAAATTGACTATTCTTGGTAACGTGTTTAATTGGAAAAGATACCCTATCCGATGGACATAATGTTTGTTTTATTTTTGGGGGGAAGTGCCCCGTTCCGTTTTTTGGAGGGCCACCCTGTATATGACTGTACATTTGATCATGATCATATGTCTGCATACCAAATAGAATTTCCGAGCCTATCAAGGATGTCTTGTGACTAAAATATTCAATGTTGTATTTTCATCCCTTTTCAAACTTGTTTATACCTGTTGGAATGCAGAGTTGAGACGATTAAACATCGAGTTTGTTGACCAGGGTCACCAACGTTCTTTTCCAAAGCCTAGAGGTAAAGTGGTAAACATAATATGCTGTAAATAAGAAACTTTAACTCTGTATTGTGTTTAATGATACATTACATCAAGTCGAGTGTACACACAGTCTGCATAATGATGTCATATGATTTATTAAAATAGATTATAATACGTGTGTAAGTGTAAGTCAACACCTAGTTGTATCATTTACATTGTATTTATAACTGTATTGTATGCCTTTTTATGCAACTTGTAAGTGAAATAAGATTACTTCTGATTTGGACAATACAACATATGTAGCACTATATACCCACTTTAATCAAATGATTATATACCTTGAGCATACATAATATTTATATAAGGATCGGGTATTTTTTCAGTGGTTATACACAATCTGCCGCATATGTCATATTAAGAAACACAAACTTTTAATAAACAAAGAATATAATAATTATTATACTTTTAGTAATATAACAAACATTACATAACTTGACGGTTGAATAGAGTCATATATTAATATATATTGGGTGTTAATTAAAAATAATGTAACCTTTCTTGTGTATTTGTATTCGAATGTAGTACATAGATTTGGTTTACTTTAAGACAGGAGATGGCTAAAACATGTAATTTGTTTGGATGTGGTTTCTTCAGGAATGTAGTTCGTTTATTGATACAGGTCAATATTGTTTTGTTTACATCTGAGAGTATTTTGTTTGAAGTAAAGCTACAATATTTAAATGTGGTCAAATCTTAACTTCACTTTTTCATTGCTCTTAAAAGTATCCATCAAAACTAAAACAAGGATGACAGCCATAACAGACATGACAGAATGGCATATTCATGTACTTCCGAGTTTTGAGAGAGATCAAGTTAACCTGTCGGGCTCTAGCATGTTTCACTTATAAAATACTAAAATATATCGTAGTCACATTTTTAAAACATAATACCAGATTATAAAACGAGATTACAATTTAACAAAATTATAACTTCACAGTTTTACGTTTGTGTGCAGAATATTTGATATCATTTAAATCAGGTGATAGCTATCTCAGTCATCACAAAGATATGATAAATGTCTTATACTTGTATTCAACAACAGTTAAACATACATTTTCCCTTTTGCCTTCATTGATCAGATGGATTAAGTTCCAGCTTGGATCCTCACTCGTCTAATTCGGTAAGTTGGGTTTAATTATCTTTCTTAAGAAAGGTAACAGCACCTTCCCTGTCAAAGACTGTTGGGACTACAAGTGGAAAGTGAAATGAAAAGTACAATCACATCTGTTCCGCGTTATTATACGTGTTTACAGGTTTAACCCGTTGTATACAGGAACCGGGTGGGCTATGTATTCTAAGTCCAAAGGGGATTTCATAATATCGTGTTGAAAGGGCTTGAACAGACAATTACATTCTTGCAATGCCTGTGTTCACTATACAAAATGTGATTCGGGGAGATAACTACCAAATCTGGATTAAGATTTTAAAATAAATAAGACATTTCTGACCGTTCTGTATTTGTTACAATAAATACTTAAATCTCTCTATCAATCTGAAGGTTTTAAACGTGCCTACATTGGTAACGTTCTGGGCAAATGCATCTACAGTTAAATAATGTCACCATACCGAGCTATAAGTGGCGAAGAATATTAAACAATCATGAGTGCTATTTAACTTGTTTTCCAACAGAACTACTTGCATGACACCTCCGCTGACAAAGTAGAGTTCAAAGGTGACCCTGCAAGGTAATTTAAACGTAACCACATGAACATGAGGCTTGAAATTTACACCGTAGCATCACCCTTAGAGGTGTCATCTACGTTGCCCCATAAAGGGTGCACATGTCAGACGTGCATCCAGTAGTGGTGCGAGTCTGCAATGTGCACATTCTGGGAGAAAATATATTATCATTACATAATAATATTTGGATATAAGACGCACTGCCCCTCCCCTCTATTATTTCAACCTTTGACTAATAGTCAAACGCTAAACAAAAATAGTATTTATAATTGAAATAAAGAGAAGACGTTTCGGACACGTTAAAACCAGGACATGTCTCATAATTAAGGTGAGGAAAAAAATATATTATTTGTAAATAAGTCGAATCAACCTCCAGTCGTGTGTTCGTCCTCTTAAACATACCCACACAGCATTTCCCTTTCAGTTATAGTGCATCCAAATCTGTCGATTCCCTTCATAATGCTTGTATAAAAACGTGAATACAAAAGTATTCTGTGACAGGTACATTGTTTAAATGAGTTTGCATTATCCATCGATCATCTTGCATGGCATTTTACCAGGCAAATTTATGGAAAATAAATAAATAAGAGCAAATACGATGATGCTGTCAGTCAGATATTGACAGGTTTCTATTAAGCTGCGCTCGATCTAGGACTGTCAATGAACAGATGAACAAATATCATATATCCGGTGCATTTGTGACCTAGTTTTTCGGCCAATTTCGTAAGCTTTTCATTCGTTTCAATAAGCGTGTCAGTCAATTTCACGAAATTGAGCTGAAGGCTTGTAATTTTGGTTCAAAATGGCATTATATACGATTTAGCTCTTTGATCAGGTGATTTACCACTTTTAGCAAAAACACGCTATTTGCATTCAATCGCGCCAACGGATTTCCCAAAGGGCGGTATTACGTAATCACGAATTTACTCGAAATCGAAATACGTTTTAAATTGAATGTAAACAAAATATTGATAAAGATCAATATATGAATTATAATGCTAAAAAAAGATTTTGAACTACTAAATACAACTGTGGTAACAAAATTGGCAAAATAAAATGCACACAATGCACCCGGGGGATGGGAATGAGGGGGGGGGGGGGGCAGTGGCGGATCTACGGGGGGGGGGGGTGGGGTGGGGGGTAGGGGTTTACCCCCCCCCCCCCTTCCCCTTTGGGCTGCCAAGTGAAAATGTGATGTGCATAGAAAAACGCAATCATGTGTCCAGACCCACACAGTATCCGCATCGTCATTGGGTCAACCCCCCCCCCCCCCCTTAGCAAAAAGCTAGATCCGATAATTGTCCTAGGGGGGGTAGTTGTCCGGGTGGGTAATTGTCCGGGGGGGTGGTTGTCCAGGGGGTAGTAGTCCGGACACGAAAAAGCATCAATGGAAAAGTCACCCACAGGAATATCTACAGATTTCGAATCATATGTGCCCCCCCCCCCCCCCCCCCCACTTATATGATTACCTTCTAATTGTTTAGTATAAAACAGAATAAGAATTAAATATTGTGCTTAAATAGTCTGCTTTATTCAAAGATTGATGTAAGTCATTTTAATGTTGGCATTGCCTGAAAGGGATAGGTGAGTTTTGGTAAAGAGAGCGCTACACAAACAAAATTTGTGTGAGATAATGAAAACTGAGTGTCAAATTTGCAAGAGCAAACATTTTTAATGACAGAATAAACTTTATTTGATCAAAATCGGTTAAGAAATGGCAGAAATATCCATAAACATAAACTTTTGTGATAATTGTGGGGCCCCACAATTATTCTTTAATTTTGAACCAGCCGTTAATTTTGCGTTTAAATGCTTTCTCTTTTCAAAAATTTACAAAGAGGTTTTTAAATAGTTGTTGATTATCTCTTTTTCTAATCACTGTTTGAACAAAACATCAAATTCACAATATTTCATTTTAAACGGTTCAAACCAATAGGTTTTTAGAAAGCGCCCTCTTGAGCATTAACAGCTCTTTTTGAATAATAACAGGCATTTTACTAAGTCATTTGTAATATTGTATTCCTTTCGAGCATGGTGGAGTTATAACTGTTAGATGGACAACTCGTGTCACCATAGATGGACAACTCTCAGACCCTTGGCCAGTTCACTATGGAGTCCCGCAAAGATCTGTTCTGGGACCGGTATTGTTCAGCACATATATCACCCCGATCTCAGATATTATCAACAGTTATAATATTAGGTACATCATATATGCTGACGATATACAACTCTTCGCTTCTTACGATCCAAAAAGTTCTGCTGATGTCAAAAGATCCCTTTCTTTCTTGTCTGCCTGTATCTCTGCGATAGGCGACTGGATTTCTGCAAACTTTTCTCAAACTCAATAATGCCAAAACCGAATTCCTGGCTTTGGGCCGTTCTACATCCTCATTCACTCATCTGACAAACCTACATCTCACGATTGGCAATGAAGCTATCCCCCTGTCACCTAAAGTAATGAACCTGGGCGTATATATTGACTCTACATTGAAATTCAAACCACATGTCACATATATAGCACGCTCCTGCAATTTCCACTCCGCAAACTATGGCGCATTCGACGATACATCGACAGGAAAACATGTCATCACGCATTTCAGGCCCTGATCATCTCAAGACTAGATTACTGTAACAGATTGCTCACCGTCCTTTCAGCCAAAGACATGAAACAACTTCAAACTATTCAGAACCGGGCTGCCCGACTGATTTTTGGACTTGGCCGCAAAACACCATCTGCACCTCTATTTCAGGAACTCCATTGGTTACCCATTTCTGAACGAATTAAATTTAAGATATGTTTGATGGTTTATACAATTTTGAATAACTCTGCCCCTAACTATATGTCAAATTGTATTGTACGTTATAACCCTCCTAGCCCCCTTCGTTCATCAAAAAATACCACTAGATTGATTATACCCACTTCAAATTACGTTCATTTTGGTAAAACATTTGGAATATTAGCCACAACAATTTGGAATAGTTTACCACAAAAAATAAGAGAGCTTCCATATATCACTACATTTAAATCGCACTTAAAGACCCACCTTTCCCCTGTTTTGTGAATGATTATTAAGTTAATATTTGTATGTATGTAATAATTAAGTTTTTGATTGTATAATTGTATTTTTGTGTTCTTTGTAAGCGCTATGATACCCGCGTGAATAGCGTATTTAAATAACAGTTATTATTATGTAATGGTGCTGGTTTGGGTTGCTAAAATTTAGTTTGATCAAAACTATAATTTCTTTACCAAAACTAACCTATCCCTTTAAAAGGGCTTCATGGTATATCATTCTACTAAATCCTCCAATACTTTGTCATAGAATAAGTAATAGTGTAAATGAAAAGAGCAAACAAAATGGGTTTTCTCCGGGATTCGAACCCGATACCTCCAAATTGAAAGACCGGCGCTCTACCGACTGAGCTATGGGAAAGCCCTATTGCAGTGCTCGTCCCTGAAACCCCCTTGTTTGCAATGCTCATGTGGTCACACGTTATTATAAACTAAGAATGTGTTAGTGTGGCACTTAACACATGACTGTATGCATATTTTTGTTTGCAACAGATTTCCAACAGTTTGCCTCAGATTTCCAACAGTTTGCCTCGATCAGAACTCACACGATTCTGACTCCAGGAGCGATGCCAGTGCCGATGACACACAGGATGAACAAACTTCCGCTCCACCGAAAGATTCCACATCCAGTCACACTTCGCCACCAGCTATCCAGAACCAACCATCAAGCTCAAATAAACCATTAACCCATCTACCGATAAAAAAACGTCCTGTCAGTCAAACAAATTTACCCATTAAAAAAAGGCGAACAAACCTTATGCAATAGTTTTCCACAACTATCTAGCGACACACACACAGACAATGATACTAAGCAGCTATATATGAAAACACATTGCAATTCCAACCATTCATATCGACAGTCAACAGTTGCCGCACAAGTAGGCGCTCATCACTGCACTACAGCCAACAAGACCAGCCAATACACAACCACATAACCATATTTTACAATCCAAACCATTTACAAACGTATTACTATCCAACGCAATCCCAGAACCAACCAGCCACTTCACCAATCTGCACAGGCAGCCATCCACGTACACCCGATCATTTAGTTACACCTAACCATTCGGTTTCACCCAACCGCCCAGCTCCGTCCGAATATCCATCCTTGTTCACCCACCCATCAACATCACACTACTCAGCCACACCCGGATACACCTAACCACCGAGTTGTACCAACTTTCATTTCATTTTTATTTCGTTTATTTCCACAAATTGGAATAAAAACATACACAAATTACAAAATTAGAAGAATAAACATACACACAAAATGTACAATATTATGAGTGCATTCGTTCTAGATAATTGAATGTTGTACGTTAATATAAAGTGAAATATTTTATGGGCGATTTTGAAAGGAATTTCTTTGAAGTTATTTTACTCATTTGTTAATGATTATTCAGACTTATTGATGACACATTTTGTTATAGTTTATGATGAATTGCCCAACCCGAATCACTGAAAAGGTCTTGTACTTTAATTGGTAATATTTTTACAAACAATTTAGAAGACGTTCGATTTCGAACAATTGTAAGTAATGTGACTAACCCGTATATTTGATGAATATAAGCAATGTTTGGACAATGAAGATAATGCTTTTGTCAAACATGTTCTATGAATTTAAAAATATCGTATCTATTTGTAATAAACATGTAACTTTTATTGGTTGTTATGTTCTAATGATATTTTCCCTTTAAGTGCAATATTTATTTTGTTTGTCTCAAGGTAGAGGACCTTAAAATGTGAAACTTGTTATTATAACAAGGTGATAAAGCAAGTGATTCTAGTTATTGACCTTTTTCTGAACTCCCTGTTTTCTAAAATATTTGTTTTTAAAAAGAGCTGTTTTTACCGCCCTTTTCATTATGGACTGTCAATGTTGTTTTAGGCTTGGGCATTGTACATTTCCCGCATCCATGTATTGTGTTTATGATGTTAAAACCAAAAACAAATGATATTTTGATGGGCTTTATTTTAGATTTAAGTTAAACCTTTCATACATTAGACCTTACAATGTTTAAATGGTTCGACAGTTTTTCAGAAAATATATTATAATATGTACAAATAAATAAAATCAAATGCTTAGATGTAGAGTGCCTGAATGTTCCATACTTGAACCTTTTTTATTCATTATTTACGCCAATGATATGTGCAATATTTCTGATCAATTTATGCTGTTTTGATTCGCTTATGATACCAGCGTTTTTATATCCCATTCTGATGTGAGAAGTTGTGAAACCTCTAATTGTTTTTTTTATGATTATAATAAGCTGGTTTTCAACTATAAAAAAATAAAGCATATTATTTTTACAAATAAATTTGTTACGTTTGAACGTGTAGATAGTCTGAATTTCTGATGTGTTGTAGGTGATTTTAAATTGAAATATCATGAACATATAAATACGGTGGGAATATTATGCTCATTGGAATCATTATTTATGACTGGAATATTGAATTCAAATGATATGGACTATTCTTATATTTCATTTTTTATGTGTTTATACGTTAATTTTAATTTGCCAACTTTCTTACCAACATGTTTCAAATTGAATTGTGATGTACGTAACGATAATACTAGATTTTATATTTTTAAGGTCCTGTAATATGGAACAGTATCCCTCTTTAACGTGAACAAAAGTAAAACTCTCACCCTTATTGAAATTAATATAACGTTGTGTTGTTAAATAGATGTAATAACCAAAAGAATGACACAGGCATCTTTGACATATTTTGTAAATTGACATATCCACTAATAATAGTTAATTTTATCTTTAAATGAACGTGATATTTCCTTCTTCTTCTTTTATTATTTCTGTATTTTTTCTCATATGCGTGTGTGTAAGGGAGGGCTTTTATCTAAGGAAAACTTCCTTCCTACCTATTCCAAACCCTCTATCATATATTGCCATTATAATTTGATCACTATTTTGTTTGACATCATATTGGATTTGTAGGTTTTTAAATTTATATAGGAGGAGTGTTGATTACAAATTTGAATTTTGATTGTATACATGAGTTGTTTCTATGTCTGAGAAACACATTAGGCATGTCGGGCAAGCTTTGATATTGCCAGTAATTTTGTTTAATTTTATTTCCGTTCTTTTTTCATGAAGATGCAACGCTTCAAACAAAAAAGTAGTTGAAGTCGACGATGTTATTATTCAAGTCGATGATTTAAGTTATGAATACGGTTTAGCAGGATGACTGACATTCAAGATGGTTTCCCGTACACCTAACACAAATGAATTAATGCTCTTACGCTTGTATTGTACCTTGTAGTTTGGCTTTTGGAATGAAATGAGTTTCTTTTTGTCAAAACTGGTGAAGGGTGATGTAATCAAAAATATATATTTAGAATTGATCAATTTGAATTATATTTTCCGGAAAAAACATTAACAAATAATGTCCAAATACCTAAAATCAATTGAATATGTTAATTATTGGCTGGGATATGCTTTACTTCGATGGACAATCAGTGTTATAGTGCTCTGGTTCGTGAAATTATGAACGAGAGCGCCATACACGTATTGCCTGTTGACAAAACATCCATTCGGAAGGGCATATCTCAACCAATACTTAACATATTCAATTGATTTTGGATATTTCGACATAACTTTTTTATGCTCTTTCGGAAAATGAAGTTCAAATATGAAAATTCTAAAAATATATATATTTTAAGTCATAGCTGTTGTACTCTATACTTCCCGCGAATGACAGGGGATGAATCTGACATAAATTTTAACGTTTGTACAAAAGGTCAAGCTTTTTTCTCTATGGAAATATCACATATTATTGAGAAAAAGTTGCTATTATTAAAGTGTCAAATAAAAAAAAAAATTCTGAAAAAATCGTATTAAGTTAAAGCTATACTTAAGTTTTGCAAACTACATGCTGGGGTTAGGGTTGGTGTTAGCCTAGGGCTAAACACATGCAATGTATTTCGGATTAATGGCCATTTAGACATAAAGGAATTTGTTTATGTTTTGTTTTAGCATGACTTTGATTAAATACATTTTTGTCTGTATGCAGAATAAATACAAATGTGTGATGTTTTTTTTTGTTTTTGTTGGACTGAGAATGACTCGGTATTATCTTGTCACTATATTGACATGTTGTAACTGAAGGTTGGGTGGTTGGAATTGGGTATTTGGGATGGGGGTCTTAGAGTGAGGATGGGGTTGGGGGGGGGGGGGTGTTAGGGGGTAGGGGTATGATACAGTATAATCAAAGAGCTATTATATAGATGGAGTCACAACAGATTCAAATCCTTTACTAGATGTTCGATGCCGCCACTGTAAACTATGCAGTGAATGTGCTCATTTGAATGGGACCTGAACTTAACTTGCAGGTGGAAACACAAAGACGTTTCGGTTGATTACATACGCATTGGCACATTTCAAAGAGAGTAGTGCTTTGTTATTATAATAACTTTTCGCAAACCCGAACTCAACTAATTCGAGTACTTCTTTATTATAGATAGCAAATGCGCGCGAAATAAAAAAAATGTGTGGAAATTGAAATATTCATGATGAAAATTAACGTAGTTGGCATGCGTTGGCACTATTGCGACGTATCTTAACAATTAGAGTGATATCTCAAGATTATTTGGTGTTGATGTCAATTTGTAGAAAATGATCGAAAGTGGATAAACAATGCTTCAAAGAATCATATTAATTCAAGATATATCTGGATTTTTTCTCAATTCATGTAGGAAATTATTACAATTACATCTCTATTTGACGACGCGTTCATCAAGTCTACTACTAATCATGCAATAGTCACAAATAAATGAAAATTCGTTGAATTATCATACAATTTAAAAATCGTCAGGAATTAATTAGCAAGTCGTTGGTTTCACTCGGCGGCATCGAAGATCGAACTTCAAATAAACCGCAAAGCCCCACTTCTCCTTTTGTTCGCCTTTAGAATAAAGACAGGGATTAGTGACAGTTGTGACTCCATCGATGGTAACTCCTTGGTATAATTGACATGAAAATGCGTGACCTTTGACTACGTATGTTATATTTTGTTTTTATATAGGACCGCGTGGAAGAACAGATCCATCCTAATGATGGTTCTGAAACGGGCCATCCTACCAATTATTATCATGTATATAGGTATAGCAACATACAAATAGAATATTATAATCAAGAATTTGTAATTATTTTTGTGTAAAATTGTGTATATTATGTTATGTTCTGACTTTTGATGTATTTTAAAATATTAATTTGGAAATAAAACAAACAAATAAACAATCTATCTGAAAGTCAGTGTACTGATTATGTGCGCTGCATTTCTGTGTGAAATGCTGTTTCCCTTGCATTCATGTCAGGATTTGGGAGCATATTCTGAGGATATTGACGAAGTCACTCTCTTGACTTTTAAAACATCACAACTAGTGAGACATGTTAATTGTTCAAGACAAGATGGACACACATTGTGCATGGAGCGATACATGAATACGACTGTAACCACCGGATAACTTGAGTTTGGAAATTTGAAATTGGTCGTGTATTCGCTTTCGCTATCCGGTGATATGTGACCGGGTCTTAAATGATTTTGTTACAATGCTTTCGCCCATTGTTGGTGGGCGTCCCTTTTTAAAGCATTGCTTTTTAAAGCAATGCTTACGAATCGTTACGACTATTTTTTAACGGACTAGAATTTTCCTTTTCATTGCGTGTCGTCTTTTATTCAGGATTATGAACGCTGAATCTCTCAAATTCTTTAAAAAGTTTATCACAAAACGAAGGTTGCTCAAGAATCATCTTTATAAATTCATAGTATGTCCGAAAAATATAGGTACGAGTAAACATCTTTATTGAAGATTACCCGACAAACAAATCTATTATGTAATCCACTACTACTGCTGCATTGTTTTTAGTGACAAAAGCATGCATTTTACTAAAACAATAGGTCTTTCAATATGAAATTGTTGGGGATTAGAATGGCCGAAGTCATGTCCTGTTTTCATCTTTATTGGAGTTGGCCTAATTCACTAATCTGTTATGTAATTCAATACTACTGCTGCATTGGTCAGAGTTCAAAAGCTTACTCGTGTACAAAATGTACCCACTATGCCAAATAAAACTGAAAGTGCAACTTTTCTTTTGGCACTTTGTTTTAGAAAATTCATTTTTTCATGATGAAAACGTAACGCTATGGCAATCATTTACCACTCACATTGTGCGTAAGAAGATTGCGCATCCATTACCGTTTGAATGATCAAAATCGGTGAAATACTTTTTGAGATATATGAAAAAATGCTAGAGGGGTACTTACTTGTTGTGAGTAGTGTATATTGTATATTCTGAAGTTTGAAGTTTGAAGTTTATTAACAACAACAATATCATATATATGTACATCAACTGTACATAATTTACAAAACAATGAATCACTGCAATAGATTAGTAAAACTTAATCAATGCTTACATACTATAAAACACATTTATACAAAAGTTAAGGTTGTTGCTAAAAGAAAACCAAAAGTTAGCACATGTGCTAGTCGAGATTGGTTCTCTCTTTTCACTATATCGATAGTGTATCTCTATATTACAAAATAAGCATTATTCTTGATATTAAGATTATATTGTTTACATTCAAAATACAAAACGTAACTAACTGCTAACATACAGATAATTTATTTGTTCATCAAATACATTGTGAGGGCCTTACGAAATGAACATCTTGTTTTGTGTTCTCTAATTTTCTGAGGTAAGATTTTCCAAAGCTTTGGTCCAACAAAGGAAATAGTAAATGTACCTTGTGTCGTCTTACAAATTGGCAAGGGTAGCATTGAAATTTCTTGTCCTCTTGTTTCATAAGTATGGTATACAATCTTACAATAATCTAATAGTGTGTGCGGTAAATTTCCGTTATACAAATCATATACAAACGTTGAAACTGCCAGTTCATGCAAATCAAAAACATCTAATATCCCCAATTGTTTAAACAATGGTCCTGAGGATGCTCTAAATAATGAAAATGTAATAGCTCGCACAGCCATCTTCTGAGCCAAATAAATACAATTCAAGCGAGATTTATAACTGCTTCCCCATACCTCAATTCCATAGAGTATGTGGGGCTGTATAAACGATTTATACAAGAGCACAAGAATATACCGAGGAACAAAATATCTCAATTTAAATAGCAAACCCACTTTTCTACGAACACACTTATTTACAAAATCAATGTGATGCTTCCAAGACAATGTACTATAAATTTGAACTCCTACAAAAGATGCCACACTCACATCATTAATGTCTGTGTTCGACAGTCTAAGAACACCATTTACAGCAATTACCCGTCGCTTACTTTTAATGAACATATAATTAGTTTTCTTTAAGTTAATAGTAAGTTTATTAGCATCACACCATTTTTGAACTGCATTCAGTTGCTCATTAACCTCATTTACATCAATTTCATTTTGATTCTCATCAAACGTGTGAAAAATATTTGAATCGTCCGCAAACAATCTGAAGTTAAAATAGTTAGTACAACAAGGTAAATCATTAATATAAATTAAAAACAATGTAGGACCTAGAACTGATCCCTGCGGCACGTCACACGTTATAGTCTTTCGGGTAGATGTGGCCTCCTTATAGCATAATGTCTGAGAACGATTCAAGAGCTAATTAGCAAACCATTCGAAAGCAATACCACGTATACCATAATGTGCCATCTTTTCCAGCAAAATATCATGATTTATAGTGTCAAACGCCTTTTGAAAATCTATGAATATACCAAGCGTAACTTTTCTTTCATCCATCGACCTCATAAGCGTATTAATAAGATTAATCAAAAAAAGTTGTGTACTATATTTCTTACGGAATCCATACTGATGTTTATACAAAATATCATTAGTCTCCAAAAAATCAATTAAACGAACATTCACAATTTTTTCAAATATTTTCCAACAACTGGCAAGACTGAGATAGGCCTGTAATTTTTATAAATAGGGGTTACCTTTGCCACCTTAAGACAATCAGGAGAAGTACCCTTTTCTAATGACAAATTAAAAATGTAAGTTAGTGGTACAACAATAAAGTTAGCTGCATCCTTTATCAGTCTTATTGGTAAATTATCATATCCATGGGATTTCTTACTATCTAGGGCACACAAATAATAAAAAAAAACTTCCCTTTCTGTCACGAGTTTCCAAAACAAGGATTTATCATTTCTTCTACCCAAGTATTCCTTATAACTAAAACGTACATTTGGAATCTTCTGTGCCAAGTTTGACCCAATTGTAACAAAATAATTATTTAACTCCTCAGCTATATCCCCCTCTGGGGACACAACTCTGGCTGCTCCATCAGTACGATCAGTCGGGAGAACCAACTCATCTATATCTAATTTCTTAGAATTCCCTCTTCCACTAATCAATTCATTTATAGTTTTCCAGGTTTTGCCTGTATCATGTTTATTATCGTCAAATAATTTACTATAATAAATTCGTTTAGCATTCTTAATTACAGTTGTCAATGCATTCCTATACTTCTTATACTTGTGTGCATATTCTACATTAAAATTGGACGCTTTATAGTTATTATACAAACTATGTTTCTTTTTAATACACTTAAGAATTGCTGTAGATATCCATGGCTTTTTCGGTGTATGTCTTTTCTTCGCACTATTGTGCACAATATTCGGAGCATGTTTATCACACATCTTTACAAACAAATCATAAAATACAGAGTAAGCCGTATTAACATCGGAATATCTACACACACAATCCCAGTTTGCTAAATCCTCATGAAACTCGTGGACATTAAAATGTTTATATGAGCGAGCAACTTTTCTCAAAGGCACAACCTTATTCACAATAGGAGGATGATCAAATAAAACAAATATAGGAAAATGGTCAGATACATCAGTTTCTATAACACCTGAGTGAATAACGGAATTACTTATATTAGTATAAACATGATCAATAAGAGATGAAGAGTGATCTGTCACTCTTGTCGGCATTGTAATAATCTGTTGTATTCCTGTACTTTCCATTGTGCTCAAATAATCATCTGTTATTGTATCAACATTTGTTTGTGATAAATCTATATTAAAATCGCCTAACAAAATTATATTTGACCTTCCAACATTTAATTCTTCTAAGACACCACATAAACTATCTTGAAATTGACCAATGTCAGTATTTGGTTTACGGTAAATAATACCAATAACAATTTTACTATCACGTTCAATTATCTCCAGCCAGAGACTTTCAGCATGTAAAACAGAGTAATCTAATCTTGCATATTTCAATGTGTTCCGGAGGTATGCTCCAACCCCACCTCCTCTTTCAGCTTCACGGCAGTTAACCTCAAGGACATAATCATTTAAAGCTAAAATATCAACATTGTGAACGTTCCATATTTCTGACAGGGCAATCACATCAAATTTGGAGGCAATACTATATTCATAAAGAAAGCTTAATTCACCGATATTCTTAGTTAGAGACCTAATATTAACATGAGTAGCACTAAAAGAGTTAACACATTTAGAGTGCATATTACTATTAAAATTACTAGGATTTAAACTATATGTTCTCAAATCAAAATTATTATCATCATGGTTATTCACTAACATAGTCAAATATTGGGAAGTCTATCAAAGCCTCAAAATATAGTGAAACATACTACGCAAGGAAATGGAGCTTAAAGTCCCTGTACTGGACATCGTCTATGCCCAGTTCGAAGAGATCATCCGGGCTCCGGATGACCTTGTAGGCATCGTCTTGCAGTTTGCAGACAATGTTCCCATACTTCGTTGTGGCACTCTTCACTCCAGGGGACTCCTTTGCCCTCATCAGAACAGAAAACCTCAGTGATGTGAGGTCTTCATTAATGAAAACCCCTCTCATGGCATCCTTCCCCTTCAATCGAAACCGTCCATCGTAGAAACGGTCTCGCTTTCTCCTGGAAACAAATCTGACGATGGCCTGCCTGCTCATCCCTCCCTCTCTCTTCTTTCCGAGCCGATGGCACGAAGAAATGTCGTTTGGCTGGATGTCGACCCCGACCTCCCTTGCCACCTTGCAGATGTTGTCCGCCAGAGCATCTTCCGACTCCTCCTCGTCCTCCTTCAGGCCAGTCTGCCGCAGGTTATCTCTTCTCTGTTCCTGCATAATTTCATCCTGCTTGAACTGCAGTCACAGCAGGTGAGGATTTACAGCCTCCTTGAAGCGGGTTAGGCAGGCATCTCGAGCTGCTTGAATGATGGTGGGTAGTGCAGCTTTAACGGCAGTCTCCACTGCAGTAACCACAAGCTGGGCGATATCATCCTCAGGCTCATTTTCCGCCTTCCTAATCTCCTCCAAAAGCCCATCAAAGTTGAGCTGGATTCCGCTCCCCCCACTTGGGCCACCCAGTGTAGAATTTTCCCCCACATTGACAGCTGCCATCCCTCTCCTCTCCTGTACTGCCTGGTCAACTCCCTCATGGGCAGTAAAAGGCTGCTTGGCCGTTGGAAGTTGCTGGCTTTGCTGGCCTTGACGAGAAGTGTTTGGAAGAAAATGACCTGGCTGCCTTTTTTGCATGATCCTTGTCAGAGGCATTGTGAATTACTTAATATGAAGTGTAGAAAAGGCACATAAAACAAAATGACTGGGGCTGTAGTATAAAACTGATCCAAATGGCGTTTGAAAGTTATTATTGAAATCAAAGTTTCTCTGTAGTTTACGATGAAAGGTAAACAAAAATATCACTAATGTAGACTCCAAATCGTCCTTTCTCAAAAGTCACATTTATAGTGACAAACAAATTAAAGAATATATGAATTTTGTGCAGAATTTACAGAGCCATATAATACAGGTCTTGCTTGCTTTCTTGCTTAAGATATCAAAGAATCTATGTATCTAAATATAGGAATCCACATTTTACCACAAATAACTCACTCAAAATTAAAATATAAAAAGTGAAATTTTCGTATTCCCATAGGCACGTTTACAAAACTGGACAAGGAAACATTTCTTCCTCGGAAGTTGAAAAAATGGATTTTGCGGTTGAAAGCTCTTCATTTTCTAAAAAGTAAACAAAAATATGTGTGAACGATGCATTGATCAAATCATGAGAAGCATGCCGCTGCTATAGGAGGATCGAGGAAAATTGTATACATTATAGTGATGATACACATAGTAGAAAGAAGCGGATGAAATACATGTACTAGATTACTGTATATATTTGAAACACAGTTTAGTATAGGATTAATATTGACCCATTTTATAACCATTGTGATTATGCACCTTGATAATAATAGAATATCATTCCAGGAATACTATCATGCAGCCTTAAACTTGTGTCCACAGCGCCCACGTAATTATTTTGGTGCAAAAATGCGTGTGTTCGTATTAAATCCATATATATATATGAAAAACTCAGTTCCCAAAGACGCAAAATCCACTTTCCACAAAAATTTAGTTAACGATATATCTACAATTATTAGGTACTGCTATCTAGGACTCCACACTTTACGACAAATTACTCACTCAAAATCAAAATATAGAAATCATTTGTTCATATTCCCATACGAGACACGTGCCAAAGTTTGGCAACGAAACCTGTTTGTCTCCAAAGTTGAAAAAAGTGGATAAAGCGCCTTTTGGAAGAAAGCTCTTCATATTATTATGTTCTGTATGTATCCTCGTCATTTAACCTCTGATGAAGATTCTGATATGATCGAATTTATAGGCCATATAATGTATTGACTCTCATTCAATTATACAGGCGTTATTATAGTAGATAAGCAGTACTCAGCAGTATTCCTGCATCATTCAACACAATTGTCAGCATAATAATCCGCAGTGAAGGGGTTAAAGGGGCAGTTTAGTTTTGGTACAGAGGGCGCTGCACATCACAATTTTTTTTGTGAGGTTATGAAAAACTGAGTGTCGAATTTGAGAGAACATGCAATTTTAATGGCAGAATAAACTTTATTTGGTCAAAATCGACCCAGAAACGGCTGAAATATATATCTGATCTTTTAATTATTTGGGGCCCAAATAATTAGATGATTTTTAGAAAAAAATACAAAAATGCTTACGCTTTTTCAAAAAATTTCAAAAGCGTTTTTGAAATAGTTGTTGATGATGTCTCTATCTAATCATTATATCAATAAAACATCACATGCATAATTTTGTATGAAAAAATGGTGGAAACCAGCGCCATTTTAAATAGCGCCCTCTTGTGTTTTAATGGCTCTTTTTGAATGATAACAGACTTTTTACTTAGTCGTTTGTAATTTTGTTTACCTTTCGAGCATGTTCGAGTTATAACTGTTAGTTTATAATGTTCCTGTGCAGGTTTTGGCTACTAAAGTTGAGTCTTACCAAAATTAAACTACCCCTTTAATACATGGAGAATGTAAACATTGACATATCGTTAAGAAGTTTTCTTCCGAGTCTTCGACCCGTTGAATCAATATTCCTTACATATTATGCCTTGCACCGAGGACCTAATCTAATCATACTACAGAGCAGAGAAAACTGACACAGAAATATATGATTAACCCATAGTCTGCAGGAAGCTGTTGCATGTATACCTTCCAAGATAGTACATCAATCAGAATGCTATTTCGGCGTATGAAACTATAACCTATTACCTACATCTTGCGGAAAACCCTACTTGATTTGCTTCAGAGGTCATGGAGAATTTGGGATCTTGTAAATAATGTAATGGGTACGTTTCTTCCCAGTTTAACACTTGGATGCTCTTGGCACCCACACCAATGGAAATATGTTGCTCACACCTGTCAGGCCAACTAACGAATTAATTATAAGTGTGTGCAAGCCTTTATATCAATGGTGTGTACTAGTGTAAGGTTTTGTTGTTGAAGGACGTGAAAATATATTGAATGCCATAAAGGAGGAAGAGCTCAAATCAAGTCTTCCATGAGTTAATGATTTAATTTTCTCTTTAATCATTAAAGTTCACACATTAGTAATGTTTGCAAAACTCTGAAATATGATTCCCTTTTACTTCATTTCATTATTGATTTATTTCGTTAGTTGAACATGCAGGAAACAAGAAGTTTCTTTCTCAAAAGATATGTTTGTGTGAGAACACGATGAACAAATTAGTACGTAAAGCGTGAACACAATGGACAACGCGTCTTCCTACAAAACCTGGTGGGAAGGGACATCTGACATGATCTATACAGATCCCCATTCTCCATGACCACTGAAGAAAAATAAAATAGGGGTTTAGTTTCATACCCTGACAGAAGCATAATGATTGATCTGAAATATAATTATAATTGATCCACTAAAAGTCATCGTTGTAATTAACTTTGGGACATATAGCATATACAATGTTAAGTGGCATTCATGAGTTTTAAAAGTATAATTATAACATTATTACATGCATTTAATAAAGATCCGAAAACTAAAAAATTATTAATATATTATAATAGTAAAATGTTTGGATAGCAACGATTGGGTTTCATTATCGTATGTAAACTTGGAAGTTTTAAAGACTTCAACAGTCATATAAATATAACATTTGTTTTGTATGTTTATTAATAGTATATCAAAAGTGAAATCAATTATGCCTCAAATATCGTTTTTTTAAAATAAATTTTGCAATGGATACGACATGCATGATTGGTAGGATGGTTATTGTTCCATACATTGTTGAGAGTCCGGGTGTTTCTTTTATCTGCAATCAATATTCATACATAATTAAATAATAGTCCAATATATTTGTGACAAAATGCATGATTCACTAACTGCACTAACTGAATATTGATTTTATCGACCCAAAAAACAACCGGTTCCCGGTATAGATAAAAGTCACTTTATTATGTGAAACTCCAATCTGTAATAACAATAAGTATGTAAAACATTTATAAGACATGTAAAGGTATTAACCATTATGTAAAATTATACATACGTATCGTTGAATGATAACAGAACATATGAGCCCAAGCACCACACTTTCGGTCATAAGTCGCTGTGGATCTTTACAGCCTCAATAATCATACAAAATTGTCTCTAGATGAAAATTTCAACTTTACAGGATTTGATACTTACATATTTCATCTACATTCTCTGAAATTTGCAGGTCCTAATTCGAATTTTTTATACCATAAATAATGATTTCGCTCGATGTGTGAGAATGCTTTTCTGTATGATGCAAAACTTTAGAAGCGATTTTCTCTGTTGTTTAACAAATAGCGAGGCTCTGGTCCACGTTATCAAATTGCTTTTTTGTGACCTATAACAAGCATCAAGTTATACATAATTTCAAAGCTGAAATCCTAAAGAATTTCAAAACTCCGAATTAAGTCACACTTTGTCACCGAAGAGCAGCGGTCAGAACGTTCCTAAACCTGACTGCAGAATCAACGCTAATTCTGAGGCACCACGGGATGAACTGTCTTCCTCTTCACCTGAAGTGCCCGACTCTAATCACACTTCGCCTTTGAGGACTAGGTATCATTACGTTCCTGATCATGACTCCAGATCCGATACTTGTCCTGAGGAGATACGAGATGAACACGCCTCACGCCTCATCTCACTATCTACACACAACCAGCTATCCAGAACCAACCATCAACATCAAGCTCAAATAAAACATTAACCTATCTACCGATCAAAAAACGTCCTGTCAGTCAAACAAATTTACCCATTAAAAAAAGGCGAACAAACCTCATCCAATAGTTTTCACAACTATCTAGCGAAACACAAACATACAATGAAACTAACTAGCTATATATGGAAACACATTGCAATTCCAAACCATTCATATCGGCAGTTAACAGTTGCCGCACAAGTAGGAGCTCGTCATTGCACTACAGCCAACAAGACCAGCCAATACACAACCACCTAACCAAATATTACAATCCAAACAATTTACAAACGTATTACTATCCAACGTAATCCCAGAACCAACCAGCCACTTCTGCACAGGCAGCCATCCAAATACACCCGACCATGTAGTTCCACCCAACCATTCGGTTTCACCCAACCGCCCAGCTCCGTCCGAGCATCCATCCTTGTTCACTCACCCATGAACATCACACTACTCAGCCACACCCGGATACACCTAACCACCGAGTTGTAACAAATTTCATTTCATTTTTATTTCGTTTATTTCCACAAATTTGAATAAAAACATACACAATTTATAAAATATATTCAAAATGTGGAGGGAGAAGCAGACGCCAATGACATATCAAAGGTTTCTGCCCAACAAATCAGGTATTTAAAATAAGTGTACGAGTTAGCAACAACAAAAAACACATCCCCCTAAACGAACATCAATCAAAACAAAGGTGTACATTGTATAACATGTCAGCAAAACGCAGAATTTACATGTTATTAATAAAATATATATTTATATTTGTGTAGATAAGGATGAACATATTTTGTATAAAGTCAGGAAGACTGTTCCACAAATTCGGTCCAGAATATTTGATTGTACTTCTTGATGATTAATATTTAAAATCCCAGTCAAACCAAACAATCCATTTAGACCCAATCCTTCAGCCTCATCCACTTAACCATCCAGCACCACCCGTCCATTAATGACTACCAACATGTAAGCTTCACTCAAAGATGCAGTGAACCCTAATCACCTCACCACATCAAACCAACCCAACAAAAAGCATCCCGCTGTTACTTCAAGTTCAGTGTTGGAGGAAGAACACATTCCTTGAACCAGGTATTAGTAGAGGTTTGAACAAATTCGGGCGCCCAGCCAGGTCCACGTTGCAGAAAGAGTTGCAATCGATGCTAAAATTGAGATTAATTTCAAGTCAGACCGTGTGACTAGATGGGCAAATCGTATTGGTACAAATTTGCATAATCATTTTCTGACTTGCCATTAAATGCAAATTTACAATCGATCACTACTCTATCCGTAACTGGGCTCAGGTCTCGTAACACCAATAATGATCTAGTTGTTTAAAAAGAAACAGCCCGGGTGATCACTGGACGTTATACCAATTTACATACAGCCTTCCTGCTGACACCACATACATACTATAATCAAAATAGACATATAAACAGTACAGTATTATGTATGGATATGTGGATGATAGTCACTCCTCATGTATAATACATTACTTTTAGGATTCCTGTATGAAAGTCGTATTACATTGATCACATACATTTGTTTTCTTCAAATTTGATTCAATCATAAAGCGTTGGAAATAATACATTCGCCTTTTCGGAAATGAAACTGGGATTGTGTTACCCAAATGTTTCATTCAAAAGGCCTAAATTGCAAGATACTGCATGAATACTAGGATAAGCAACATTCGTATCTCTACCGCTCTACTTAATCCTGTCTTTTTAGTCTATCCAAGAGTTGAACCGAACCAGCCTGTGAGTCCTGTATTAAATATATGTGTATTGTATATTCTAGTCGGCGACAGGTTAAGAATATTCTAAAACGTGGTCTAGATCCTGTCTTCAAGTGCGATTGAAATGAGAACAAACAATAATGCTCAAATTTTGCTTTGCGAATATCCACGAATAATTATGTTGTGCCATACATATGAGGTAAATAGTTATGTACGTATTACGTTACTTAAGGTAGCCGTGCCAACCAACTGCATGTTGGCTTCTGTCAGTCTGTTACTAAGCCACAACCTATGGAAAAAACCCTCTCCAGAGTGAAATTATATTGTTGACTGGTTGTGACAACATCAGTCAAACACTACTGAGTTACTAATCAGTGACCTTCATCCAAGCTAAGTGAGTAATCACAATAGCATCACACATTTGAATAAGATACCAACTCATACACTTTTAATTTCAATGGGCAGTTGCTCAGTAAAGCAATGGTAAGAAAAGCTCAACCATCATTAGACCAAGTAATGCACTGCAAAGGCTATTGTTTGGAAACATGCAGTACATGTTTTTGTGAGCATGTTATTTTTGTACTTGTGTCTTTTGACCAGTGAAAGACTGATACTGTCACAATCAGCCAATGTTATACTTTACTCTGGAGAGATTTTTATTAGCTGGGGCTAAGCAACATGAAGAGAAATAATTGATAACATTTTTTAAAAATATACAAAACATATTTTAGGTCAAACAGTTTGCACGTATTGGATGTGTATACTAATACAGATACACAGAAGTCAACATGCATTTGCTTGGGGCGGCCCTTTTAATCTAGAAAAGGAAATCAGAAAACATATGAAGAGGAGAGATGGATAAGATCACATCTTATCGAATTTGTTCGCAATATCAATGTTTTTCTTTGTTTATTTGTTATTGTTGTTTTGCTAGACGGCTAATTTGAATAGACATAAAAAGATAGGTGCGTCAAATCGTAATATGTTAAACTAAAAATGCCCTCGACCTCCACCACGACAGGAACTTCGTCCTCGTCCACCTTTTCGACGGTTTTTACTTATAGTTAGGTCAAATGTATTGTTCCGAGATTATACCTCCATTTTGAAGATTATTGCCACATTGTGAGTGTGCTTATGGTGCATAAGTGGTGAGCACTACTGGTGGTGAGTGTGCAATCCATTGTCTCAAATATATGAACATATTTTATTGTTCATGATCATATCAGATGACTATTTTAAGAACTTAGTTTTGTACTTGATTTTTAGTAACAGTATTGAATGTAATAATTACTCTGAAAGCAAAGCATGATTCGATGTATATTAATGAATAGTTGAGATTTGGTATAGATGGCGCTAAACAACATATTGTATTAGATAATGAAAAACCGAGTGTCAAATTTGAAAGAGCATACACTTTTAATGACAGAGTAAACTTTATTTGATCAAAACCGGTTCAGAAATGTCTGAAATATCCACAAACAATTTGTAATAATTGTGGGGCCCCACACTTATTAGATAATTTTGAACCAGCCGTTACAAAAATTAAAAATGCTTCCTCTTTTCAAAAATGTACGAAAGAGGTTAATAAAAAGCTGTTGAATATCTCTTTATCTAATCATTATTTCAACAAAACATCACATGCACAATATTTTATTTAAAATCGTTGAAACCAATTAGATTTTAGAGGGCGCTCTCATGAGTTTTAAAGGCTCTTTTTGAATGACAACAGGCCTTTTTACCTATTTATTTGTAATTTTGTATTGCTTGTAATGTAATGGTGCAGGTTTGGGTTACTAAAATTCAGTTTGACCCAAACTGTAGGCTACTCTCTTCACCAAAACTCAACTATCTCTTTAAATCGCACTTAATTATTCATAAGGACCGCTACTCATTATATGATAAGAGGGCTAGCTGCTATTCATAATACCAAATGAGCGTCGCTATTCATAATACAACAAGAGCGCCTTTGTTTGTGGTATCAAAGTTAGTAGTTCTGTAATCGTAACATTATATTATAAAATTGGAATGAACTTAATATGTCGCTACATAAAAACGTGCATGGGCATTATAAACCATGCATTATGTGGAAAACACGGTTGTGAAGTTTAGCCATTACGCAAGTAGAATTAGCCTATTCTATACTTGATAGGAAAATCGTCATCATCATTTATGCCATTGGCATTGGCACTCGGCATGAACTGAGTGCCAGTCGTGTTGTATTCATGTTGAGTCACACCCACTCCTTCTTCATTCTTTTGAAAAATCTTTAAAATATAAGTTTCACAGTTGTGATACAATCATTTGTCACTGCAACTCTAATACATGTGTACAATTTTTGTATTTTTGTTCATATTTCACATCATTTCTGAATGGCTATGTCCAAGCCAGTAAAGTCACGATTTCAATGTTAATTAGAGCAATAGTACAATATTACAATTGTTTGATGGTGATTCTGTCATGTTCTACGGATTATGATGAATTGGAATATCATATTTTGCCGGTTCCCATAACCTTTCAATGTCAACTCGTATTCAGTAATTTTTGAGATTTGCCAACATGCAGTATGTGTTTTAGTATTTATGTTCCAAGTTGTCAATGTTTGTAATGAATTGTTGCATAATACCTATGATGCTTGACGGGTTCATGTAATATCTCATGACAGATAATGGATTTGCATTATCTGCCAGGCCGATGACTGTCTCCTAAATCAGTTTATGAACATTGTAATATTAATATCATGCCTGTAGCCGGAGAAGTGCGTTGGGTGCGTACGCAACCCTCCCACCCCCTCCCCCAAATGCAGAAAGGTTCACTTTTTATCGGTCTCGGTCATCTTAACCAGTGCTCTTGGGCAACGATCGGTCTTGTTTGGCCCGCTCCCCCCCCCCCCCCCCCCAGGCGCAGATCTACGGGGGGGGGGGGGGGTTAGGGGGTTTAACCCCCCCCCCCCCCCCTTGGGCTGCCAAGTGAAAATGTATCAGTGAAAAAAGTGAACACAAATCACTTACGGGGGTTTCAAATAGCAAAAAAAATTGCCGCTTCGCGGCTATAAGTGAAAAAAGTTTACAAAAATCACTTACGGGGGTTCAATATAGCAACAAAAAATTCGCGCTTCGCGGCTCGTGGACGATGCTCCGCATCGTCATTGGGTCAAACCCCCCCCCCCCCCCCCCCCTTAGCAAAAAGCTAGATCCGCCATGCCCCCCCCCCTCCCCTCCCTCCGTGACGTGGCTTGATAAAGTCTTGCACTTTATGTTTTATGTATTCATATTTAAAAAAAAGTTATTACCTCCTGTTTTTAATGGATATTTTAAATACATGTATATGTATAATAGGGATGTCAATGTGTATAAAACAAGGAATTCACATAAAATATATAACCCGTTCGGTAATAAGTTGTCTAGATGGATTATTAGTTATCAAGGTGCGATATTATGGAATGATTTGCCTGATGAATTGAAACAGTGTCCAACTCTAGGTAATTTTAAAAGGAAGTTTAAAAGATATCTGAATAATACGTCATTACAATAGATCTATTAATTTATACTCCTGCCTTTTATGTGTTTTTATGTGTTATGTGTGTTTTGTAATTCATTTTTAGATTAATTTGTATAAGTTGTAGCTAAAAAAGGGAAAGGCCTTGACAGGTCAATGGCCTTTGCCTTTCCCTCACACCCACTACGGCTTATTATTACTATTGTATTATGTCCTTGTATTGCTGTGTGTAGATGTTTTAGATACTCTTGAATATTATTTTCTATATTGTTTCCTATGTATATATATTTTGATGCATTTTTAATGTGATGAGAAATAAACTGAACTTGAACTTGAACTTGAATTGGATACGAAACCTTGTCAGTCAATAAGTTAATGTTAGTTGAAGCTGTAATCTACGTATATGATTCTCCCTAACCAATGAATGTGTTGCTGTATGCTAATGATTGTTTCTCACGATCACTACGCGTGTTTCTCCAACATTATATTACTATGTATGCATTTCCAAGTTAAAGTTATTTGGGTAATACAAGAATTGTGTATAGGAAAAAAATGATGTTACATGTATCATTTACTTTATTAAGATAATGTGACCGAATAAACTAATGACAAAGAATAAATTAAAAACATGTTGACAATTTCACCGTCAAAGAATTTTCTCAAATGATGAATAATGTAGTTTTTCATACTTATTTTCTCTTTTTTTAGTTCGTAATCCCCTTATGCAAAATGTGTTACAAATGATGGCAATCGTTGCACGTATAACGTAATAAATTTGTATTGCTGATAATATTTGGGTTTGTATGTAATTGCGATAATAATTATCGTTCATGATGAACAAAGAGATTAAAACAATAGCCATACATAACATTCATTATTCTCAACCATGTATAAATGTGCATCAACAAATCGAAAGTCTCGGTCACTATTCATATATCCTTAATTATATATAAACCCCTCACAAAAAGTTCCGAAATTCATGTAATTTGATATAATTAACAAGCATGTTTATTTCCCTTTACATCGATGCCTCATTTGTAACGGTTATCTAATTTTGGAAAGTGCAGTACACTTGACTATGGGACCATGTCAAAACCTAACTGTTGCAAAATACAACGTAATTCTTCATTTGTTTGAAGATTTGTATGTGTTTTGAATGGTCGTACAATAGCAATGTATTTTGCAAGATTTAAATTTTAACTCGCCCCATACTTAGGTGTAATGAACATTCGATAACTATATAACCATTACAAATGGGGTATCAATTTAAAACAATAATTAACAGGCTTTTTAATGATACCAAATTCATGTAAGGTAATATAGGTACAAGAGGGTTATGAATGCTGAAACTTGAATTGCGAGATGTTTTGTGAGGGGTTTATATGAAATATTTTTTAACAATATGCTATTTGTGTTCATGGACCATACTAAAATATTCTGTATTCAGTTGTATCTTGATAAATCTACATGAAACAATCAACTACTAGTAGTCGTTCCGGATATGATTAAAATTGAGTATCAATGATTTTCACAGACACAAATATCGGTATCGTATATAATATAGTCACAGTAAAATAAATTCGTTTTGTTGAGAATAAAATGATCATTATGTTTTATATTTCTGTTCGAGTGTTCTTTCATATTGTTTGACCAATTGTTGTTAAGCTATTAGCGATCATTGGTTGAATATTTCTTGTGTAGATTCCAAAATGTGCAAACATGTTGGTTTCCAAATCACTATGCTCTTTAGAATAAAAGTGTAAATGCTGGTTGAGAAAGAGAAGGGCGCTAAGTCATTTTTGTACTTCCGAGATAATCATATGTTACACATTAGTAGTAGACTTGTAGAAACTCCATTAAGCACTGTTCAATTTGGATAAATATTCCCCAAAAGAAATTATTATTGTCTGGAATTTGGCATCGCATAGAGACGGCCACGAGCTACAAGACAGTATGCAGATCAATGTAGTCAAAACGCAACATATAGCGGCCCTTCCCCCCCAGGGCAAGCCCAACCTATTTTCCAATTTTGTCCCACGCGTTACGCTAGCATAAATCTTCACACAATTATTAATGCATGTGTTATGTTCATAAAGTTCAGAAGCAGGCTGGATGTCAGGACAAACTTTTACGGTCAAAGTGTTCTCAACATAGGGAACAAACTCCCACAAAGTGTAGTCCAAGCTCCCTCACTCCTATGTTTTAAGAAACAGCTATCCAACTTGGGTTTTTAAAATAGTCTCAAAAGAGCCCCCATAAACCCTTCAAGGTTCAAGGTTTAGCTCAAGGTATATTTATTTCACTTATTGTAGCCATAATAATAATAATAATAATAATAATATAGAGCACTTATAATGCGCCATGAATCTAGTATACTATTCTCAGGCGCAAATAGAAATGAAAAGGAAAGGAAAGGAGAGAGAAATAGAAAAGATATAGTCCTAATCAAATGCTAATTTAAACAAAATTGTCTTTATACCTATTTTAAAAGACTCAATTGAAAATTAAGTAACGCAAAACGAACAGATGTTACACCAGACGAGTACATTCATGAATACTTGACCATGGTTATATCTCTTGTGAGGTAATCGATTGTCTGCATTTTTATGAGTGGTTATCGTCCCACCAAACATCAGTACTGAAATAGTTTTCAAATAATTGTTGTCATACTGAATAATTCAAATAAACATCTCTGAAGTGACTTTTGTGTTTAGGAAATGTGATTTGTTACAAGATGTTTGATCTTTTCTTGTGTCTACAATTGCCATTAGCACTACCTCTAGGTATGTCATATTGTTACTACACTGTTGCTTTTTTAGGGCGCTCTGAGTGACACCATGTCAGGTTCCAATTTGTATCAATTGTTACCAAGTCACCAGTTACCAGTGCCTGATAAATCGCACTTACTACCCGTCATAGCATCGACCAACGGGCAATAGTCGCGCTATTGTGAGTTTGCATTCAGCTGTGTGCCGATAGAATGGGCAAGGTTGTTCGATACTATGACGCGGCAGGAAGTGCGATTATTCAGGCATTGACTTGGTACAAATTGATAAAAATGGGAACCTGACATGGTGTCACTCAGACCGCCCTAAAACAATAACTACACGACTAAAAGTGCTGTTCGTGGTATCATTTTCATTGGAATAGACACCCTATCCGATGGACATAAACATTTTGTTACTTTTTTGGGGGAAGTGACCCGTTCTGTTTTTGTTGGGCCACCATGTATATAAGACGCAAAATATGAAAAACATATTTAAAAATCCACATACTGTTAATACTAGTAGAACGAATACACGGTGACCACTTGTTATATCACACTTCCAAATGTATTTTGTAAACCTTAAATCGATTTGTTTGCACTTTTTGGCCTTTTCGTCACCGAAAACATGATAACAAATTAAAAAAAACAGTAACATTAGTAGTACGTCTTGGGATGATTGATATGATATTATGTACATGGAGGTTGACAATGCATACCTGAGCAGAACACACAGTTTTCTCAACATTTGAAGAAACGATACCAAGAAGTCTGGGTTGCTTTTTCCTCCTAAAATATTGAATGGAAAAATAGTGCTACATTTACCACCATATATAATTTCTCATTGTCGTAAATAACAACATACATGTAGGCATTAAAGGATCAACAAAACTTGATTTAGATACCAATTTAGAGAGGTCCATTTTATATCGGTCTCTGCCATCTACATCAGTTGTCACGGTCCCGGGTCACTCTGCCATCTACATCAGTTGTCACGGTCCCGGGTCACTCTGCCATCTACATCAGTAGTTACGGTCCCGGGTCACTCTGCCATCTACATCAGTTGTCACGGTCCCGGGTCACTCTGCCATCTACATCAGTAGTTACGGTCCCGGGTCACTCTGCCATCTCTCATCAGTTGTCACGGTCCCGGGTCACTCTGCCATCTACATCAGTAGTTACGGTCCCGGGTCACTCTGCCATCTACATCAGTGGTCACGGTCCCGGGTCACTCTGCCATCTACATCAGTAGTCACGGTCCCGGGTCACTCTGCCATCTACATCAGTAGTTACGGTCCCGGGTCACTCTGCCATCTACATCAGTAGTCACGGTCCCGGGTCACTCTGCCATCTACATCAGTAGTCACGGTCCCGGGTCACTCTGCCATCTACATCAGTAGTCACGGTCCCTGGTCACTCTGCCATCTACATCAGTAGTTACGGTCCCGGGTCACTCTGCCATCTACATCAGTAGTCACGGTCCCGGATCACTCTGCCATCTACATCAGTAGTCACGGTCCCGGGTCACTCTGCCATCTACATCAGTAGTCACGGTCCCGGGTCACTCTGCCATCTACATCAGTAGTCACGGTCCCGGATCACTCTGCCATCTACATCAGTAGTCACGGTCCCGGGTCACTCTGCCATCTACATCAGTAGTTACGGTCCCGGGTCACTCTGCCATCTACATCAGTAGTCACGGTCCCGGATCACTCTGCCATCTACATCAGTAGTCACGGTCCCAGATCACTCTGCCATCTACATCAGTAGTCGCGGTCCCGGGTCACTCTGCCATCTACATCAGTTGTCACGGTCCCGGGTCACTCTGCCATCTACATCAGTAGTTACGGTCCCGGGTCACTCTGCCATCTACATCAGTAGTCACGGTCCCGGATCACTCTGCCATCTACATCAGTAGTCACGGTCCCAGATCACTCTGCCATCTACATCAGTAGTCGCGGTCCCGGGTCACTCTGCCATCTATACATCAGTAGTCACGGTCCCGGGTCACTCTGCCATCTACATCAGTCACGGTCCCAGGTCACGAGCAGTCTTGGGGTCTGCAAATGTGCTTCGCACACGGTTGATTGTTTTTTCACCATCGTAGAGTGATCATAACACATATTAACATCAATATTATCATTTTCATACATTCTACTCCAAGTTACCTTTTTGTCAATGTATTCTTAAATTTAGCAATATTTTCATCATTGATCAATCTAAACCCCTAAAAAAAAGTACGGAAACTCAAGTTTGATCGTTTATATCGATTTTCTTATGAAATCATATACTGTTAAAAATGGTGTCAGACAAAAGCCTCTTTAATTATATTTCCAATGACACCTCACTTGGAATGATTATGAAAGCCGGGTAGGTACAATTAAGGTGAATATTGGGGAAGATCGACAGCAAAATGTAAACAAAATGCATTTGATTGTGTGAAATTGAAGGCGTTGCATCCAAAAATTTGTCAATAAAATAATGCCCCATCCATAGTGGTTATGTGATTGAGGTGTGTGTAGTACCTCTAAATGTATGGGGCTCAAAATGACGCGTTGCAATGTCGACGTTCTACCGTTTGATATGTGGTAATAAGGACATACCTACACGGTCAAAGAGGGCGCTAATATGCCAGTTCTGGCCAGTTTGCGTAGGTTTAGAGAAATTTGATGCATTTTCAATATTAAGTTTGTGAGTTTCCTGTACTGCACACTCACATTCAGCATAATCATTGCAAATGAGATATTATATTAAAGATAAATTAACGAGCTTTCCGATAGTGCAACACGGAATGATAATAGAGTTATGATTAATACAACAATATCTTACCGGAATCTTGAAACAAGAAGCCACGGTCTTAAATTCATAGCATTAATAGACCCCCATATCCGGTTTTACTGCACACACCCCAATATCATAATTATTACAGGTGAGACATCATTTTAAGGTAAAATAAACACGCCTTTACATGATGTTAAATTTACTGATGATTATGCAATGTGAAACCCCAAAACATCTCCTCCAATAGTCGTTTGTCAATGCAACGCCTTCAATTTCACAAAATGAAATGCATTTTGCAACATTTCATATTCGGCCCTCACCATATTCAGCTGTACCATACTTAACCTGTTAAAGTAGCTGAGCGAAGAAATATCACAAAATATCACAAAAAAGACAACAGAGCACAAATCATCTGCTCTTAACTTGAAATATCAATGAAACGCGATAAGAAGCGTGTTTCTAAGACCCTTCTCAGAACTTCTATATGGCTTGAAACGGGAATTACCGAGTACGGATATTGACGTCACACGTGCGAGTCCCCCGCCCAGAGCGTAGAGCGAGACGTATGTACAACTGTGTATTAAAACCCTCACAAGAAGTTCCGGAATTCAAGTTTGAGCGTTTATATCTCTCATGTTACTTTATTACCGTTCATTAGTTTGGTATGATTGGAAGGCTTGTATTCCCCACTTTAAACTGATATGACATTTGCCATGAACATGTTATCATGGAATGCGCATGACATCCGAATATGGGGCAAAGTCAAAAGTAAAATGTTGCAAAATACATTGATAAAACAACAGTGTACCCTCCTTTTGTTGTGAGAACGGTGTTATGAATGATGTTCAGTCGGTCATGCGTGAATGCCAATGGCGTTTTATCTTTTTTTTTTGAGGATGAAATATACCTTTATTATTTTGAGGTGGTGCAATAACGATTGTGTATGTTGTTAGGAAGATGTAGTGTGTTTGAGAAATTATCATTATGTTTGACCATATTAGTGCTTTTTGCAAGATTTCACTTTTGACTTTGTAATGCACATTCCATAATAAAAAATGTCATATTATTGGGATAGAAGGGGAGAATACAAGCTTTCCAATGGTAACACATAGATATGAACGCTCAAACTTGAATTGCGGAACTTTTTGTGAGGGTTTATAATCCAGAATTCACATGACACGAACTTACGCCAGCTGATGATGAAAGTGGAATACAAATCTCTCGAAAACAGCTAATTACATTTTATTATTGCGTATACAGAATATTCTATTATATGATATTGAATCATGCAAATAGATTTGTCTACCCTTCTATGTTGTGTAATTTCCCGAGATGTTTTCGTAAACATGTTAGCCTGGCAGCTAGCGCAGAGTGATTGTTGGTGACTATAGTTCAGGTTATGTATATAGACATGACGGTGAATCTTGAGCATACCTTTGCATTTTATGATGTCATGCAGTTCAAATAACGGTGCATATGTAATTAATATTCGCAATTAAATAGTACTAGTAGTAGAAGTCTAATATAACATATTTGTATAGCGCCTACTGCAGTCCAGCCTCTAAGCGCTTTGAGAAGAAAGTTGTAGATAGAGTCTATGTTTGAGCTATGACCCAAAGTGTTCTTGGAAGAGATACGAGTTAAGGTTGATTTTGAAAGAGTCAACAGAAGGAGAGCTTTTAATCCGGTATGGGAGAGCGTTCCAGAGAGAAGGACCGATGAAGGAGAAGCTGCGCTCACCATATGACCGGGAGAGAACCTTGGGTTGGACGACGAGATTGTGGGTAGCTGACCTAAGTTGACGAGTTGGTGTTTATGGAATGACATGTTCTTACAGATAGGCTTGACCGTTCATGCATTTTTACATGAGCAGGAGTAACTTAAAACGTATTCGAAGGTGGACAGGCAGCCAGTGAAGGTTTTGAAGAATTGGAGAGATATGATCATGGCGTTTGGTACGAGTTATGATGCGAGCGGAAGCATTTTGTAAGCGATGTAGTCTTGAGACATCTGTGTCTGGGGATCCAGTTAGTAAGCTGTTACAATAGTCGATGTGTGAGGTGATAAAGGCATGGACTAGTTTTTCTGATGTTGGTTGATCAAGGTATTTCCTGAGACGACCAATTTTGTGAACTCCAGCCCATCCAGCCCTGATAACTTTGCCAATTTGATCTGTCATCTGGAGGTGCTTGGAGAAAATAACGCCAAGGTTCCTTGCTTGTTTAACTGGCTTCACGTAGAGGTCACCAATTTTTATTGGCGGAGTGGGGTTGCACGTTTGAACGAGAACTTATATGAAGAATTTCTGTTTTGCTATCATTAAATTTCAGTTTGTTGTTAGAGGCCCAGGACTTAACATCAACAACACATGATTATAAGCGTTGAATGGCACTCAAAGTCTCTGATTGGTTGAAGTCGATGTATATTTGAATGTCATCCGCGTACATCATATGATTAAGGTGATGTGCAGATATAATGTCACTGAGTGGAGAGGTGTAGAATGTGAACGCTGGTGCACCAATGACCGATCCCTGCGGAACACCACAATTGAGAGTGTGGCATTCAGACGTAAAGTTATCGATGACAACAGCCTGTTTCCGGTCTTTGAGGTATGAATTCATGGTATTTTCCGTCTCGTCCTCTTCATCATAATCAAAATCATCATCATCATCATCACTATACCAATGACATTATATTTTGTGGAGCTGTTTACATCAACTTTGATGCCTACATTTAGTAGCAGTTCCTCCTGAAGATCAGCCATTGTGATGAGAATAATTAGCGTTCTGGTGGTATACACATACACCTACAGTACACAAAGCCCACGGGCTTGGGAGCGCTCCCATGCGCTCCTCACACATGTTACGTCATTAATCGTACCCCCACACAGCGGGCTGACCAAGGGCGAATAACGGGTCGAAATTTCATCACTTTAGATAGCAGATTAATCAATTCTGTGACAATTTAAAAAAAATATATATGAATTATTAGGAAGAATGTAACATTTCCTTTGTGATGATGCCAAAATTATTTAGGTTACAAGCATTTTTAAACCTTCGCTCAGGTACTTTAATAAAATTGTTACGGACATAATTGTATTGAAAATATAGACACATAGGCTTTACAATGATACCAAATTTGATAAGTTTAAATCATTTGAACACGCTATAATCTTCGATACAACTTGAACATTAATAAATACGACACAAGAGTCAAATTTCCCAATTGAATACTTTCGGCCCATTTTGCGACATTTGACTTTTGACCGTCCTCCATTCTGAAACGCACTGCGTATTCCCTGATTTGAAATAAATGACAAATAATGTACCATTTTAAAGGGAAATCATCATACATTGCAATGACACTAAAAGAAAACAAAATTACAATTTGACAATGAGAGTGATATAATCGATTAAAGCTGAGTTTCCGAACTTTTTTTGAGGGGTTTAGTATGAGTATACAAGTTTTTTTTTTATATTGAACTTGTTATCTTTTTAAGCGCAAAAGACAGGAGAGTGATCCGAAACATCAGCAACAATTAATCCAGTATTACAAGTATTTTCTAATGAATTACACAAAATATTATCTATTAGAGTTGCCGTGCATGGGGTAATTCTGGATGGCTTTGTTATCATCGGATATAAATTACAAGAAAACATAATTATATTCTAAAAGTTATTTGTCTGTTCATAACTATCTACATTCATTAAGTTTATATCAAAAGCACCCATAATATAAACAGTTTCATTTGGTTTGATTCAAAGTTTTCTAAATAACCATTAATTTTTCAACAAAAGCATCCATGTTTGTGGTAGGGGCCGATGACAACATTTACATCAGACTTTACTATTGAGACATAGTTCTCAATAAACAGCGAATCAGTTTCTTGTGTACTCTGAGAATTAATAGATGTGTATTTAATAATCATATTAAGTATCTATTTGACATAAGCAACACCTCAACACCGTTGGATATGGAAGTAGTGGTTTTGTTTTTAGGTGTTTGAAATGAGTGAGTTAGTATGGATTAGGTGTGTGTGTTTTGATTTAATTGTGGTAGTGTGTAAGTGGGGGAAGTTGTTGGGGTGGTGTGGGTTGTGGGTGGTATGTATTATTGGGATGATGTTGGGGGGGGAGGTTGGATGGAGGAGGTTATGTGTATTGTTGATGTGGAGAAGGGTTGTGGGGGTGGGGGGGGGGTGGGGATGGGGAAGGAAGAAAAAAAAAAAAATTGAATTTTGGGGGGGGATTTTAGAGGGTGTGGGGAAAAATGAGAGAGATTATTATTATTAGGTGGTGGTTT